>PVKZ01004244.1:0-91680 GCA_004027375.1 Macroglossus sobrinus | reverse complement strand
TGAGGTGGTATCTCATTGTGGTTTGATTTGCATTTGTGTGATGATTAGTGATGTTCAGCATCTTTTCATATGTGTACTGGCCATGTATGTTTTCTTTGGAAAATATCTATTCAGGTATTCTGCCCATTTTTTAAAATTCAGTTTTTTTCCTAATGTTAAGTTATAGAATTCCTTATTTAGATATTAACCCAAGATATCATATTTGCAAATATCTTTTCCCATTTAGTAGGTTCTCTCTTCATTTTTTTGATGGTCCTTCACTGTGCAAAAGCTTTTTAGTTTACGTAGTTCAATTTTTTGTTGTAAATATGCAAATATGACATATGTAAATTTGCAAATCTGTAAATTTGTAAATATGATATATTGGGTTGTTGCCATTTCCTGAGGAGGCATTTTCAAAAAGATATGCTAAGACAAATGTCAAATATTTTATTGCCTATGTTTTCTCCTAGGAGTTTTATGGTTTTAGGTATTACAATTACAATTACAATTCATTTTGAATTCACTATTGTGTATGTTGTAATATAGGAGGCCAGCTTCATCTTCATATAATTTTCTGTTCAGTTTTCCTAACATGGCTTATTGAAGAGACTATCGTTTTATTATTCTATATTCTTGCATCCTTTGTAATAAATTAATTGACCATATTATTAAAAATTTATTTCTGGGCTCCCTATTCTATTCCATTGATACATTTGCCTATATTTGTTCCAGTACCATATTGTTTTGATTATTAAAGCTTTCTATTATATTTTGAAATCAGAAAGTGTAATAACTTCAATTTTGTTATTCTTTCAAGATTGCTTCAACTAATCAATATCTTCTGTAATTCCATGTAAATTTTTGGACTATTTATTCTGGTTTTCAGAATAACCTTGTTATTTTGATAGGGATTGCATTGATTCTGTAGGTTGCTTTGATCATTTTAAAGGTATCAATCCTTCCAATCCATGAGCATGGTATATTCTTTCATTTATTTGAATCCCCTTCATTTTATTTCTTAAATGTCTTATAGTTTTCAGAGTATAGGCCTTTCACCTCAATGGTTAAATTTATTCCTGAGTATATTATTCTTTTTGATGCAAATATAAATGAGATTGTAATTTCTCCTTCCAATCATTTATTATTAGTATATATAAATGCAACAGATTTCTGTATATTAATTTTATATCTTACAACTATACTGATTTCATTTATGAGTTCTTAACAATTTTTAATAAAGTCTTTGGGTTTTTTAAATATATATAAATATGCAAATGGTAATAAATTTACTTCTTACTTTTTAATTTAGATGTCTTTTATACTGTGACTTCCAGTACTATGTTAAATAAAAATTGGGAAAGGAAGATTCCTTGTCTTGTTCTTGATCTTGGAAGTAAAGCTTTCAGCATTTCCCTGTTGACTATGACGTGAGCTATGGGAACCTTTATTATGTTGAGGAGTTTCCCTCTAAAACAACTTCATTGAGAGGTTTTATCATAAATCCCAAATGAATTTTGTCAAATGCTTTTTCTGCATCTATTGAGATTATTATATGATTTTACCCTTTTTTTTTTTTGATGTGATATATCACGTTGATGATTTGGGCATAGTAAAACATCTATGTAACACATATATAAAATCTACTTGATCGTGGTATACAATCTTTTTAAATTGTTGAATTTGGTTCGCTAATATTTTATTGAAAATTTTTACAATATGTTCCCCAGTGATGCTGGCCTATCATTTTCTTTTTTTTTGTATTGTCTTTGTCTTCTTTTGGTATCAGAGCAATGCTAGCTTCATAGAATTAGTTTACAAGTGTTTTCTCCTTTTTCAATTTTCGGAATAGTCTATAAGGATTGCTGTTCTTTTAATGTTTGGTAGAATTCGGCTATGAAGATGTGTTCCTCAACTTTTCTTTGTTGGGAGTTTTTTTTTATTGTTTTAATTTTATTGCTAGTAATTAGTCTTTTCAGATTTCCTGATTTTTATTGGTTCAGTCTTAGAAGTTTGTGTGTTTTTAGAAATTTATCGATTTCTTCTAATTGTTCAATTGGTTGACATGTAATTATAGTATTCTTTAATAATACTATATATATATTCTCTATATATAGTATTTTAATATAGTATATATATACTATATATTATATATAATATATATAGTACTATAATGTATATAGTACTATATAATGATGTATACTATATATATGCTTATATATTATATAAGTATATATAATATATATAGTAATATACTATATATAGTACTATATATATATATAGTATTTTAATATAGTATTCTTAAAAATCTTCGGTATTTCTGTTGTATCAGTTGTAACTACTCCATTTTCATTTTTAATTTTATTTGGGCTCTCTTGATGAATCTGTAAAGGTTTATCAATTTTGTATATCTTCAAAGAATCAGCTCTTAATTTCATTGATTTTTTTCTATTGTTTTTAGTTTTTATTTGTTTCCACTCTAATATTTAATATTTCCTTTCTTATACTTTGAATTTTTTTGTTCTTTTCTAGTTCCTTTAGATGTAAAACTGGATTGTTTTGGGGGAATACTTCTCAAAACAGGCCCCTGTCACTATGAACCTCCTCTTAGAACTGTTTTTACTGCATTCCAGAGATTTTGGAAAGTTGTGGTTACATTTTCATTTGTTTTAAAATATTTTTTAATTTTCTATTTAATTTCCTATTTAATTTCCACATTGATACATTAGTTATTTAATAGAGTGTGGTTTAGTTTCCACATTCTTTTTGTTTTTTTCCAGTTATCTTCTTGTCATTGATTTCCAGTTTCATATCATCAGAAAAGATACTTGATATATATTCTTGAATATATTAAGGCTTGTTTTGTAGCCTAATATGTGATCTATCCTGGAGAATATTCCAGATGAACTTGAAAAAAAAATGTGTATGCTACTGTTTTTAAATAAAATGTTCTGTAAATGTCTATTAAATCCATGTGACCTAATGTGACATTTAGGGCCATTTTTTCTTGCTGATTTAATTCTATTCATCTATGTAAATGGAATATTAAAGTTCCCTACTCTTATTCTCTTATTGTAATACTATCAATTTCTTTTTTATGTCTGTTTATATTTGCTTATTTATTTATATGAAATACGTTATATATAATACATAAATTATATATAACATGTTATATATACTATATGTTATATATAATATATATAACACATTAGATATTAGATATAATATATAATATATATCTTATATATAAGGTATAAAATATCATAATATATACACAAATATTGGGTTCATAGAAATTTATGGTTGTTAAATCCTTTTATTCAATTGATACTTTTATGTATTGTTCTTCATTGTTTCTATAGTCTTTATTTTAATGTCCGTTTTACCTGATACAAGTACTGATACCCCAGCTATCTTTGTATTCTACTTTCATGGAATATGCCTTTCCATTCCTTCACTTTTTTTGTGTGTGTCTTTTGATCTGAACTGAGTTGCTTATAAGGAACATATGTATGGGTCTTTTTTAAATCCATTGAGCCACCCTATATCTTTTGATTGGACATTTTTTTTTTACAGTTAAAGTAATTATGGATAGATATGTACTTATTGCCATTATAATTTTTAAAAAATATTTTTGTAGTTCTGGATTTTTTCTTCTTCTCTTGACTACTTCCCTTGTGGTTTGCTGGGTTTCTTTAATGTTTGGGTCCCTTTCTCTATCTTCTTTGTATCTTTTGTAGGGTTTTAATTTCTGGAAACCATGAGATAGATCAATCGAACAATCTATCTCTCTCTCCCTCTCACATCTATCTATCTAGCTCTATCGTCTATAATCTAACCCTCATATATTAAGGCACTTTAATTTCCAATGGATTCATAAAGTGCTATGTTTATACCCCCACCTCCACCACATTTTTATAATTTTGATGTCATATTTCGTATATTTTTGTTTTGTGTATCCCATAACTACTTATTGTTGTTATAGTTGATTTTGCTACTTTTGTATTTTAACTTTTATACTAGCTTTCTAAGAGGCCAATTCACTGTTTATTATATATTTTGCCTTTGGCTGTAAGCTATTTTAAAATTATATTTTATTTCTGGTTATGGTCTTTCTTTTTTGCTGAATGAAGACACTAACATTTCTTATAAAACCAGTTTAGTGGTGATAAACTAATTTTTGCTTATCTGGGAAGCTTTTTTTCTCCTTCAATTCTGAATAATAACTTTGATGGATAGAGCATTCTAGGTTATAAGTTTCTTTTCTTCAGCATGTTAAATATATTTTGCTACTGCCTTCTGGCCTGTAAAGTTTCGAATGTTGAGAATCAGTTGATAGTTTTACTGGAGTTGCTCTTTGATGTGACTAGTCATTTTCTTTGTGCTGTCTTCAAGATTGTCTATCTTCAACTTTGTAATTTTAATTATAGTATGTATTGGTATGGGTCTCATTGGGTTAATCTTGTTTAGAACTCTTTCAGATTTCTAAGCTTAGATGTCTGTGTCCTTTCTCAGGTTAGGAAAGGTTTCAGCCATCTTAAAGTGGTCTTGTATATAAGTGACCTATATTTAGACTGTGTGCTGAGTGATTTTAGAAGACCAGCTGGAATGAGCTGAACAGGTGCTGGCTAAGGCAGCCTGTAACATGTTATTTTGGGGGCACCATGGTAAACCTGCTGCCCAGGTCTGAAGCACATGCAGGACATGTGACTGTGTTGACTCCCTGGTGCTTAGACCATTTGAGCCAGAGTGAGCATGGGGAGGCCTGCTAAACATGGCTGTGTTGACACCCTGGTGCTATGGCTGTTCAAGGCTGAAACAGAATTGTGTTGGAGTTGCCCAACATGTGTAGCTATATAAGCATCCTGTTCTTCTGGCTGTTTTGGCTTGAAGTGGGCTCAGATGATGCAACCCATAATAGGATGGTGGCCTTGGCATTTGGCTAGAAATCTTGGACAGAGTTCCCATCCACTCTACCTAGGTAGAGGGAAGATCATAAATCATAAACAGTAGTGCTCACTGGCATCTCTTATCCCAGAGAATTTCCACAGATCATGAGTGATCTTTTGATTCCCCAATCTTCTCTATAAAGTCTCTCTCTCTTGCTTATTGTGTCAGCCCTCAGTTATCTCTTGGGAAGAACTGATATATGCTGCATATGTGGGTATATATTCAGTTTGTTCATAGGAGGGGATAAATTCAGCATCTACATACTTTCAACTTGGACTCCTCTATTCTTGCCATTTTAAGAAGCAGTGCAAAGAGCTTTCAGTCAAGATGGTGGAATAGATAAAATCTGTGCTTGCCTCCTGTCACAACCACATCAAAATTACAACTAAATTATAGAACCATCACTGAGAACCACTAGCTGAACAGAATTCCTATAATGAAGAATAGAAAGAAGAAGCCATAACAAGAATAGTAGGAGGGTAAGAGACATGGAATGCTAAGTCCCACATGCATATATGGCAATTAGGAGTGGCGGGGGTATCTCAACTGCAGAATTTCAACCCCACACTGGGCCCCTAATACTAAGAAGAGGTGGTCCCCATAATATCTGACTGTGAGAACTGATAATTATGTTCTGGAGAGTCAAAGGACTGCAGGATATCAAGGCCCAGGAGGTCTTAAGAGGCCCATGCACAAACCAACTAGCTCACAAACTCAATTTCTCTAAGTTCCAGCACAGGGGCAATAGCTTGAAAAGCACCAGTGTTATACAAGGAGGAACTAAATTGGATAACTTCAGGTCAAGGACTAGAGGAGCAGTGGTTGGGACAGCTCTCTCTGGAGACAGAAGCACTGGAAGGTATCATTATTCCTTAGTGGAACTCCCCACTGGAGAAGGAAGACATCAAATCTGAGCTTACCATTTATCCCACTCAGGTGATTCCTTGAGGCCATGACCCATCCAAATTATCCACCCCCTGAGCCTCTTCTAGTGGTTCTTCTACCTAAACTGCCTATCTCAGCTCAAGCTGTGGACTTTCCCCAAATCTCTCAAAGATCCACAAACTCCAAAAAGCAGCTGCTGGCCTGAGTATGGCTTATAGGTAGGCAACTCAAAACCCAGTGTCAACATGCATTGTAACTCTCAAAAGGTGGACCCAAGCAGCAGCTAGTCTGTGCCTGGAAAATAGCTTCAACTAATTAATCACAATGCTGGCACAACTAATGGATGGCTACAGGTCACACTGTGCCCACCAAAGGGGCTGAAACCCGGCACAAGTGACAGCTGTCCTCAGTTCACAGTGTAGCTTCTTCCAGGTGCCTCTGAGCTCAGCACAAATGGTAACCAACTGCAGATCACTTTGTAGTTTCTAACAAGATGCCCCTAGCCAGGCACAAGTACTGGCTGACCTTGGTCTACACTGAAGCACCTCTTGAGAGTCTCCAGAACCAACAAATGTTGGCTGTGTTCAGACTACACCAGAGAACCACCCAACCAGCCTCACAAACAATATATGTGAAGGGTGGAATCAGCTGGCACCACAGTCCCACTAAAGTAACCCTTGGTCCATGGGGTCACCCTCCACACAACAGCTCATCTGTTGTTGTCATAGCAACCCTGTTATGGATAGAGTTTACCCAAATAAGGGTAAACTTATTTGGGTAAACTCTATCCCCTTATTTGCTAACAGTTGAGCCTTGACTATAACAGGAGAACACATACAACACACACAAGGAGGGGACACCCTGGAGCAGCCAGCTCAGATGAATAGAGAGCCTACCACTTGGCCTTATAGGACACCTTCTACATAAGGCCACTCTGTCAAGACCAGGAGATATAGTAGATTTACCTAATAAATAGAAATAAACACAGGACATCATCCAGAATAAGAAGACAAAGAAACTTGCCCAAAATGAAAGAATGAGACAAATCTCCAAAAAAAGAAGCAAATGAAATGGAGACAAATAATCAACCAGATGCAGATTTAAAACACTGGTTATAAGGATACTCGATGAATTAGGGAAAGAATAGAAGATCTCAGCGAGAACTTCAATAAAGGAAAAGGAAATAAAAATGGAGATAGAAAACAAAATACTAGTCAGAAATGAAGAATACCATAACTGAAATGAAGAATACATTAAAGAGAAACAGCAGTTAAATCATTCAGAGGATTGAATCAATGATTTGGAAGACAAGGTAAGGGAAAACACCCAATCAAAATAGCAAAAAGAGAAAAGCATTTTTCAAAATGAGGACAGTTTAAGGGACCTCTGTGACAATATCAAGCATACCAACATTTACATCATAGGGATACCAGAAGGAGAACAGAGAGAAAGAACTTGAAAACCTATTTGAAGAAATAATGACAGAAAACTTTCCTAACCTGGTGAAGGAACTTGACATACAGTCCATAAACACAGAGTCCCAAAGAGGCTACACCAAGACACAGCATAATTAAAATGCAAATAATTAAAGACAAAGAAAGAACCTTAAAAGCAGCAAGATAAAGCAGTTAGTTATATACAAGGGAGCTCCCTTAAGACTGTCAGCTGATTTCTCACAGAAACTGTAGGCCAGAAGGGATTGGCATAAAATATTCAAAGTGATGAAAAGCAAGGACCTACAAACAAGATTACTCTACCCAGAAAGGCTATCATTTAGAGTTAAAGGAGCAATAAAGAGTTTCCGAGACAAGAAAAAGCTAAATGATCTAAAATCACCACTAAACCAATATTACAAGAAATGTTAAAAGACTTTCTTAAGAAGAAAAGACAAGATCAAAAATATAAATAAGAAAATATAGGGAAAAAATTCTCACTGACAATGACAAACACTCAGCAAAAGCAGTGGATCAATGAAATATAAAGCTATTACAAAGGTTAAAAGAAAAAATAGGAAGATATGTGTAATTAGAATAAACATGGATTTACACAACACAGAAGGTTAATAAAAAAGAATGACAAGAACATAAATATGGAGAGGTTGCATAAAAATCATAGTGATTACAGAATGTGTTCAAATGTAAGTGACTATCAACTTAAAATAGATTGCTGTTAACATAGCTTGGTTTATATGAAGCACATGGTAACTGCAAATGAAAAATCTTTAAGAAATAGAGAACAAAAGAAAGAGAAAGAAATTGAAACATAACACTACAGAAAGTTATCAATATGAAGTCATCAAGAGAAGAGAAGAAAAGAAGAAACAGAACTACAAACACCATCAGAAAAAAATTAAATGGCAATATCTATATACCTATCAATAAATACTTTAAAGAGACATGGATTAAGTACTCTAATCAAAAGAGAGTGTGGTTAAATGGACAAAAAGCAAAGCCCATACATACACTGCCAGAAGAGATGTACTTCAGATCAAAAGACACACAGACACTGAAAGTAAAGGAATGGAAAAAGATACTTCATGCAAAAGGAAATCAGAAAAAAAAAGCTGAGGTAGTAATACTTATATTAATCAGACAAAACAGCCTTTAAAACAAAGACTGTGACAAGAAATAAAAAATGGCATTTTATAATGATAAAAGGTTCAATCGAACAAGAGCATGTAATTCTTGTTAACATCTATGCAACCAATGTAGGAATACCTAAATATATAAAGCAAATATTGATGGATATAAAAGGAGAAATCAACAATAAGATGATAATGGTAAGGAACATTCATACCTATTGATATCAATGGATAGTTTATCCAGACCAAAGATCTTCAAGAAAACAAGTGGCCTTATGTGACACATTAAACCAGATAGAATTAATTGATACTTTTAGAGCATTTCACCCAGAATATACTTTATTTTCAAACACATATGGAATGTTTTCCAGGATTGACCACATGTTAGGCCTTAAAACATCTCAATAATTATAAGACAATTGAAATCATATCAAGCAACTTCTCCAATTACAATAATATGAAACTAGAAATCAATTATGGGAAGAAAACTGAAAAATACAAATACTTGGAGGCTAAATAACATGCTGTTAAACAATGAATGGGTTAACAGCAAAAGCAGTTCTAAGAGGGAAATTCATAGCAATACAGGCCTAACTTAAGAAACAAGAAAAATCTCAAACAATATAATCTTTTCTTTACACCTAAAGAAACTAGAAACAGAACAAAGTCTAAAGTGAATAGAAGGAAGGAATAAAGATTAATCAGAAATAAGAAAAATAGAATCTAAACAATTTAAAAGATAAAAGAAAACTAATCTATGACAATGTAGGCAAGAATATATGATGATGTAAAGATAGTCTCTTCAATAAATGGTATTAGGAAAACTGGATAGATACATGTGAAAAAATGAAAATAGAACACTTTCTTGCACCACATAGAAAAAATAAACTCGAAATGGATTAAAAACTTAAATATAAGACCTAAAATGATAAAATTCCTACAAGAAAACATAGGCAGTAAACTCTTTGTCATTAATCTTAGCAACATACATATTTTTAATATGTCTCCTGAGACAAGAGAAACAAAAGAAAAAATAAACTAATGGGGCCACATAAAACTAAAAACTTTTGCATAGTAATGAGAACCATCAACAAAACAAAAAGATGACCTACTGAATGGGAAGATATTCACAAATGATACATCCAATAAGGGGTCATTATCCAAAATTTATAATGAATGCATACAGCTCAACACCGATAAAATAAACAATCCAATTTAAAACTGGACAGAAGACCTGAATGGACATTTTTCCAAAGAGAACATAGAGATGGCTAATAGACATATGAGAACATGCTAAACATAACTAATTATCAGGGAAATGCAAAGTAAAACCAATATTAGATACCACCTTACAACTTTCAGAATAACCATTATCAAAAAAAAAAAATCAACAGACAACATGTTGGCGAGATTATGGAAAAAAGGGACCATTCATGCACTGTTAGTAGAATTGTAAATTGATGCAGTCATTATGGAAAACAGTATGAAAGTTCCTCAAAAAATTAAAACTAGAACTACTGTATGACCTAGTAATTCCACTTCTGGTTATTTATCTGAAGAAATCCAAACATTAATTAGAAAAGATAAATACATCCCTATGTTCTCTGCAGCATTATTACAATAGTCAAGATATGGAAGCAACATAAGTGTCCATCATTAGACAAATAGATAAAGAGGTGGTACCTATATACAATGGAATATTATTTAGCAATATAAAAAAATAAAATCTTGCCATTTTTATCAACAAGGATCGTCCTAGAGGGTATTATGCTAAGTGAAATAAGACAAAGAAAGACAAATATTGTATGATTTCACTTATATATAGAATCTAAAAACTAAACAAAACAAAATAGAAAAAAACCTAGAACTAGCTGATAGTTGTCAAATGGAGGAATGGGAATAAAAAACAGAGAGCATATTTTACAAAATATTATTCAATAAAAATTCTATCTAGCAGCATTCATTCATTCCTACAAACAACTTTCTTATCACTAATTCTGTACCACATAACCAAGTTCTATCAGAGAAAAAAGAAAAAGAACTTGTAAGAGTAAGGCAACTGCGAGTGTGGGCTTGGGAGCTGCACAGACCTAGGGCAGTATCCAATTCTATCATTTATATGCTGGGCAAACTCAGGCAAGTTACTTACCATCTCTGTGCCTCATGTCATTTGTAAAATAAGGGTGAGAGTGTCAACCTCATAGAACTGATTTGAAGGTTATAAATGAGATAAAGAATGCTGTAATATATAGATCTTTGTTATTTCACTATCATAAAATGTTGAATAAATTGATTATTTCATTAATTAGGAAAACACCTTAATGCCACTATTCTTTGAAAACAAACAAATGAAAACAAAAAAAACACCAAAACTACTTCCAATTGAAGGAACATTTATATCTGGCTAGCTAAATCTTCATAAGGTCAAGTAGCAGGTTGTGTTTGTTTCCTGCCGTAGAGTTAATGACCAACACAGTGACTGGCAAAGAGCAGACATTGGCATATTCTTATTTAATGCACAAATGTTTAAACTGAATGTTTAAATTGAAGAAAATTATTCAGCTACTTATATCTAGTCCTCTTTTTCTGTGAACTAACCACATTTTTAAGTTTCTCAAGTCTTTTTATTCATTAATTAAGCTTATATTACTTCATATGACATATTGATCTTTAGAAACTATATATATGTATGTATCTCTCTCTCTCTCTCTCTCTCTCTCTCTCTCTCTATATATATATATATATATATATATATATATATATATATATATATATAGCCATTATACATGATAGACATAGTCCTAATACTTACGTATTTTCAAAGACCTGTACAGGTTGATATCTGAAAACTACTTATCTGGAAACTACTTATTCCAAACATGAAAATAAAAATATAGATGTGTAAACCTTACATTTAAATAAATGTATTTTGTGACCTCCAAAATTTTAAATCATCTCTCTTGGCCTAGAGTAATAGCCTACTAATTTTTTCTTCTCACTCTAAACTAGTATTTTCTAGAGGAGTTAAAATCATTTTTTCAAGGTGTTGTATCTTATCCCATCACTCTTCTTCTTAAAATTATCCTACACTTTAATATAATTATAATGGAAAACAACCCTTGTCATGAGACTATGTAAGTGACTTTTGACTATTTTTCGGACTTTGTCCTCTACAATATTTCCTCATTCCCTCCTCTGCAAACACATTGATGTTGGTATTTGGACCTGAGGATTTTATGTACTATTTGCTTTTCCTGGGGTTCTCTTGTTAGATCTTTATATGGCTGCTTCTACTCATAGTTTAGTTTTCACATAAAAATCTACTTTTTTTAGATGATTTCTCTAATTATTCAACTAGATTAGCATTTATCCCTGTCTTTAGTCACTCTCCAGCTCATTTCGTTTATTAATATTCTCTATAGCTTTTAGCAGTACAGGAATGTATTTATAGATTGTTCTTAGTCTTTACTACGTAGAATGTAAGTTCCATGAGAAGCAAAAGTCTGGTCTTGTTCACAGTTGCATCACTGATAGCCAGGGTAGTGCCTGAAATTTAGTAAGAGCTCAAGAACTACTTTTTGTCTAAAAAAATGAATGAGAAACGAGTTTTAAATTCTGGCCACAGGATAAAATTTATTATGTCTGTTGTTAGATTTTTTTTCAATTTCTTTACATCTGCACACATCTATTTCTAAAATCCTCAAAAGGAGGATTGTGATGAATGTATAATGTTTACAGAACTTTCTTCTATGTAACGTACTATGAGTATAATTTAACTATATATCAAGTAAATTATTTTTATGGTCATATTTATTTGTCTTATTGTATAGTTATATATTCACTTTACCTAACCTCATTAGAACAGTTTTACTATTCATTCAGGATTTAGCTAAACTAGATCTTATGTATATAATAGAACTGGTAATTTTAGTGAAAATTGTATTACACTGATGATGTTTGAAAACATCTATAAAATGCGGTTAATATTACTTCAACCACATTTTATCACAGTTGTCCTCCGCCACAAAAATTGATTCAACTCTTGCTTTTAGAAATTTTAAAGATATTAAAAAGTTAAGATACCATTATTTTTCTGAGACATATTCTCCAAAGTATAGTATTTTTTACAATTTGGAACTCTTTTTCCGTCTTTAAAATTAGATTATTGTAATGCTGATCTTAAAATTTAAAACAGAACTTGGTAACTATTTTTCCCCACAGTCTGTGTTAAGTATCTTTTTTTTTTTTCAGAGTATTCTACTTCAAGCTATTCTTTATGCCCTATATTGCATAAGGGTTTATCTTCTTTCCACATTCCACCTCTTGCAAAGAGAGCAGCTGTTGTCCTGTAAAAGAGAGCCAAATTTAAACTCTAAGCACCTGGAGGCAGGACAGGCCCTACTGAAGGCCCTCATTTCTGAAATGCTATGCCAAAACTGGGCTAGAAAAGACCTAGTTAATGTTAAACATGCATGAGTCTTATGTCAAATTTATGCTATTTAGATAGGATATTAACTATTTTCCCAGAAGCACAAATATAGTAACTGGATCTCTGAGTTAATTGCACTGCCTTTCATAAAGATAGATTCATACAGAAAGGTTTGATTTAGAGGTCTTAGGGAGGACAGGGTTTAGAGCAATCTTGACACACTGAATGTGGGGGCAGAACATATACAATTCTCATGCTTTCATCTGCTCCTCTCCCCTATACACAAAAATATACAGTTCCCTGCAATTATATAATTGATGCAAGCAGGTATTTCTTTTTTATTTGTGGAGATCTCTCTCTCTCTGCTATTCAATTACATTTCAAACACCTGAGCAGAATATAGATTTCTTGATAATACAAATAAGGTCATGGTTTGCTTATGTATAAAGCTAATACCACCCTGATAATAGGCACTGTTTTATGCACTTTAAATAGGTAATTTAAGCTCTAGAACACTTTGAGAAATAAGGATTAACCCTAATTAGTAGGTAAAAAAATAGAATCTTGAACACTTTAAATAACTTGTGCAAAGTTATATAGTAGAAAGTACTCTACAGCCAAATGTTTAATTTAAGACTGCTTGATGTCCAGTTTTTGTTGTTTCTACTATGCTAAATTGCCTATAGATAAATGATAATGCATTTGACTTAAAGTACTACACACAAATTGTATAGTTTCTTATTCTAGTAGGAGCCCTAAAATTTATCAATATTTTTTAAAAAGACAGGTTTAAATAAACCATAAAATCTTATTTAAAGTAATAAAGAATTACATTTCTTATTTTTTAATAGGGCCCTGATTAATTAATTACCCATGTAGTTACATTTACAAAATAATACACACATACACACACGCACACGCACACACACACACACACACACACACACACACACACACACATATAGGTACTCCATATGTAAGAATGTAAAACCCTAAATAATGTTTTGAAATAAAAGTTTAGAACCTGACCCTTAAAGTAAAATATAATTACAATTCCATATAAGGATTTTCAGAACACTATGAATTATGACGTGAATTAAAAATGGAAAAGCTTCATGGGGGCTATGACATTCAGTAGTTACCTATACTGTGTTCATGAGCCTTTTTAAAAATCCAATTTATAGACTTGAAAGTGATACTACCTTATTATGAAATGAAAAGTGCTGATCTAAAGCATTTTTCAATTAGATACATTTTATTGTATAATATATACAGTTTGAGGATTGAAAATGTGCTAAGTTTAATCCAACCCACAAACATTACTGTACTTCCAAAAGATTCTTTATATTCAAATGTAGAACATGTTAAGTATTCTGCTAAGACATGAATTCTAAAGAGGAAGTAATTTCGCTTCCACATGAAGATTATTTCAAACTTATTTCCTGTTATCCATATGTCTACTTTAAAGAAAGAAGAATTGACAATTATATGCCTGCCATTTACTCAAATATTGCAGTGCACATGTTTTCGATTATACTTTGCAATATAATCAGTTTATATGCTGTGTCCTTTATAGCCTTTATTTTATCTTCAGCTGCTTTATAGAAGTAGAATACTAGAAACTACCTGATCTAAGAAAATGATTAAATATTATTTTATGATAAACTTACTCAGATTCCAAAAATGGTCTTAGTGTGACAAAGATACTTTACATAATTTTCTTGAGATCATGAACTGATTAAGTAGTCAAGAGAATGAAAGGTTGACAAATTGCAGGTATTTTCTTCTCCTCATTTCATACATGTAAAGAGCAATTGCTGATTCTTCAGTGTGAAGATGCTATAAGGAGAATGGAAAAAATAAACAACTTAAATATATGATTAAATATATTATTATAGTTATGCTCTTGAATATATTTCACAAATAAAAAGTGAAATCTGCTGTTCTTGAAATCTACATATCCCACAATCAAAAATTCACTTCAGCAAAAGCTATATCTACATTAGCATTTCAATGGTGGCATATTTTCATTGTACTATTCAAATCACTTTAATCTTCCTCTTTATTTCAGGAGGGGGATCATCAAATTATATGGGATTGATGCTTTCTACAAAATTCATAGAGAATAACGAAAATGTCAAAGTAGAGTTAACCTAAATAGTTTATCTTTTTTTTTCTGTTGTTCATTTCTAAAGAAAGGAACTGGTTAGAAACCTTAAATGGATTCTTATCTATGAACCGAAGTCCTATGAATATGACATTAATGTCCTTCTTTCTAATCTCATCAACAACATTCCTTTACTACACCACTATTTTTCCAATTCAGTATATATTGTACATGTATGGAGACTTGATGTTCCCATAACAGGTCTTGCACTTTATCTTATTCCAAGCTATTGATAAACAATGCTAATACTTCTCTATGTAAATCCCCATTTCTTTGTTCACTCACCCAAATTTTAGCCATCACTGAGTCTTCATGTGATACTTTCCACAATATTTTTCAAATCGCATTCTTTGAACCTATTGAAAACAATGTTGCCTGCCCCTATATTTTCATGATAATTTATATTATTTTTATAGTTACTGTTAGTTTTCATTACTATATTTTTGCACATAATTTCTTGACTCACTTCTAAACTGTGGGCTACTTGGAGATAGGGACTTTGCTTTAATCATCTTTGTATTCTTTCAGCACTTAAAATGTTGTAGAATTTTGTAACTTCTCAAAAATTATCTAATTTATACTTTAAATCGTTTTCCTCAAAAGGTAAGGTTAGATTACCTTTGTCATTTTAAGTAACTCTAATATCATAAAGCAAGTAAAACATTGCTTTTTGAGTAAGTGCCCAAATACCGAGCATCTGGGACCTCTAATGGGCAAAATAGTTAAAGTAACCTGAGTGCCTGCCAATTGGAGTGATATGTATAAAGTTCATGTTGTTGACCTCATTCTTGGTGTATTTGCCAAGTTTAGTGGATAAAAATAGTCACCTTTTATTATGACATCTCTTTTTCACATTCAACCTTTTTAAAAGATAACTTCATTATCAGAATCCCTACGGATAGATAAATTTACATTATATTAATTTTTTCTTTATCTATAAATGCTTTTACCATAATATTCCTGGCATAGTGCACTAATATATTTCATTCATTAAATACTGACAGAGTAACTACTCTTTATCAGACATGTGCTGAGCAGTGAGAATATTACTGCTATTACTGCACAATATAAACATAGTTGCTCTTGTCTTAGTTTCTGTGATCTGGTTGGATAAAGAGTAGGCAGAAAATTACAACAGTGAGATTACTGTCATGTTTACTAATGAATGATCACTAAAACACTTAGGTGGGACATGTAACTTAAATGTGTGAGGTTAGAGAAGTCTTCATGTAAGAACTGATGTTTATATTGAAACCTGAAGGGTAAGTAGAAGTTAGCCAAGTAAGGAGAGACTAAAGAAAGTGTCTAGCAGATGAAAGAACATACTGTGGCTAGGAAATAAAAGATGTCAGTATGACTGGAATGTTGAGTACAAAAAAATAAAAGAAATGACAATGGAGGCCAGAAAGATGTTAGAGGGCATTAAAGCCATTTAAGAAATTTGAACTCCTCTAATCTGAGCTCAATGGGAGATACTGAAACTTCCAAGGGAATGACATGATTATAATTCTGTTCCAAAAACCACTTATGCTGAACTGTGGATAATGGAATAGATAAAGACGGGCAAGGTCAAGGCAGAAAGAACAGCTAGTCTTTGTTTGTAGTTATTAGTGATCATGGTCTGAGTAGTAGAAGAGGCAAAGAGATGGAAAGTGTTTGAATGATTATATGACTGAATAGATGTGTCAGATAAGGATGAGACATTAGTGATGACTCTCAGTTGTGTAACTTTTGCAGCTGAGAAGATGATGTTGCCATCCAGTTGATAAAGCCAGAAATGCTCCTAAGTTAATCATAGTTAAGCACACTTATTCCAGAAATGTGAATTCTAGGCCGATTCTAGGCTTATATGCTGAAGGTCACAAGAAATTGAGTGAGAATATGCATTATTTACTGAAGCCATTTTCATGGTAGGATGTCCCACGCAGATAATTTTTTAGGTTGTACTTACAGTGATACATAATAATTAAATGACTTTTAAATGGCAAATAACTTGTCATTAGAAATATAATTGTAACTTTTTATTTGAATATTTCAAAAAGAAAAATTTGATAATACAAATTTTCAGGAAATGAAATAATGGTATCAACATAGCTATGACATAATCTACACAAAAAAGTTTAGGAGTAGAGCAAGATGTAAAATAAAAATGAGCTTTCAAAAATAAGCTTGCTGAATCGCTTAAGTTAATGTTGATCTCAATATAAATAGGTGTGATATGAAAAGTTATAATTTTGCTACCTGAATTGAAACCTATCAAAAAAATTTTACTGGATAGCTTTCTTAACAAACTTTCAGAGACTTTGAAAATCTCTATAAATGATCTATATAAATCTGATATTTAACACGGGTCTTCATACCTTTTTAAAAATCAAGATTATCTACCAAGACTATCCACTTGGATTTTCAGGTATATGACTTAGCTCTAGGTTCAGTCAGCTTATAGGTATCTCACTGTCAAGGTTCAAATTGCTGTTTATGCTGAGCTGTAAGATAGACCTTGGGGGACACAGAAAAAGATCTACAGTATTTGAAAAATTCCCAAAACAAGGAGAGGGAACATCATTGTTTTCAGAGATACTAGGAAAAGTGCCAAGAAGTCTAAATCACACTAAAATTATTTTTGAATAGATCTTGTAGATTCAATAACTTTTCAAACAGGGCATAGAGAAAAAAAATGTCTCAGAAGTCACAATTCATTCTAGAATATTATATTTTATCATAAGAAAGTATAAAACTATACAAATGAATTATTTTCAATCAATGGGATTATCAAATTGAATTAAACATCTAAACAAGATGTCATATTTAGCCATGCTTAAGAACTTTATAGGAGTCCTGCAAAATACAAAATCAGTGTATTCCTATTTTAAACTTATTTAAGTGACACTTGGGAATGTTTGAATATTGCATTTCATTCATAATGCTGAAAGAGTCCCTAAGCAATGAACCAGCAGATACTACTGTCTTTCATTTTAGGAATATATTGCTTTCAATCACTGTGCCATAAAAACAAAAATTTGTGTGAATTAAATGATTAGTATTTTATTTCTTACCATGTACACTTATTTTGTTCTTTTGATAAAAACATTTGTCTAAAGCAAAAATATATATTAGAAATTATAGATGGTTCTTATAAAAAAAACTACTGGACTTCTGCGTTAATGTTTAAAATGCCACTAATAATAAAAACTACAAGTAGGACAAGTTTAGTAATAGCTCCTTTTAAAATATTGGGCTTCCTCATCTATGATGCAAATGTACTTTATGCAGCATGTACCTTGGCTGCTTTGCATGACCCACTTGGGGACTAGGGTGCAAGGCGAACTAATATGCACTTAAAGCTTATGCTGCCTTCTGTGCCATAAGTAATAAAAGTTCCTGGGTCTTGACCCTTAATTCATCTACCAGAATTCATGAAACTGTGGGAAATCAACTTCTTAGCTTGTAAGCTGAGTAAAATCTCAAATTCTTACAGTTCTTGACATGTTATTATTTTCAATATTATTTTTGAAAAACAAATCTAAAAAAATTTTATTAAGTGTAAATACTCAGAAAATATTTACTTAATAAATATATCAGATTGCTGAAAACTGTTTAAAATAGAGCAGATTTAGTAATTCACATTTTCTGAAAAGTGTCTCATTTTAACTAGCATCCCAGGTGATGTTTAGAACACACAGTAGTTTGAAAACCACTGATATTAATAGATATAAATATAAATATAAACAAATGGCTAGCATACCTCTTAGGTTGTCATGTAAGCTAAATGTATTTTTATCAGGTTATAATGTAGTTATAATATAGCTTTATATAATATAGCTTAACCAAGTTATAATATAGCTTTAGTTTTATGAGAAACACTTCATCCTCTTCATTAAAATTTGGTTAATAAATTCTGAAATATTATTTCTCACAATTTGAGGGAATGTTATTTTCATGTTCTCTGTAAAATGTCTTTTATCCCTCATTATGTTAACAAAATAGATTATTCGGCATCTGGCAGTACTTATGTAGGTTAGTAAAAACCTAAAGATAATATAAAAAAGTATGTATGTTTTGTTATGTTTTTGATATGCTAATAAGTTATATATACAGAAATACCTACTGGTATTTGATATGCTAATAAGGTATATATACAGAAATTCCCACTATGTGTGCATGATTATATCTATCTATTTGTTCATCTATCAGTATCTGTATCTATCTATACGATTTTAGTAATATACATTTGATAAATTATTAAATGCCTCATGGTTGGTTAATAACTAAATTATAAAGATCTGTCTAAGATATATCCTGCAGCTCAGTTACCCACTTTAATATATGCTTTCTTAATTGCATCATCCTTTTCAGATTTTTTTCTTCCAAGTACATAGAGAATATCTAGCTCTCTTCTAGTGGTTTGGAATACATATAAAAAAATAAGGAATGACCCTTTCCCTCAGATAACTCATGATATGAAATGATAAAAATATAAGAAAAGACAAATTTAACTTCAACGTCATGAATAAATGTTAATTGGAAAAAGAGGGCATATTTCCTTGGAAAAGGGTTTCTCAAGGAATGTTTTACAATAGACTAAAGTGGCCCTGGAAAGAAGGCATTAGTAAATCATTCTATGCAGTAAGGCTAATAACTGTATTAAGAGAATAAAATAGTTTCCATTTTCCTAAACCTTAAGCAGTTTCACTAAATGATAGAACAATTGTAATATCTTTTTTTCAATGGCTGATACTACAAACACAAAAGATGAAATGTATATATAGGCTTAACCATGACAAGGGAATATCATGTTCATGAAAAGCTGAATTTCAAAAGCTGTTTTTCTTTTCCTTTGTAAATTATAGCACAATATAACTTGGATTTCAACCTACAATAAATAGAAAGAAAAAAATCAAAGTTCTTAAATTTTCTTGTTTAATAAAGAAATGACACTTTACCTTAGCTTCAAAGTAATATGATGAGTTCCAAGCTTTATAGTGACATAGTGAAGAGAGATAGAAGTAATAACTTTGGCCAAACTTGCTGGATATATTTGCACATTGGGAATAATGGAAAAAAGCTTCTTATTATAGGAAAACAGTTATCAGCTTGAGGAAAGCAGTTATTTCCTGCAAGTTACTGCAAGGCAAGGTAAAGAAAAATTCAGTGATTTCCTTGAAAATTTTGCATATATAATTAATCATTCATATTTTTGACAGTTATTCTTTATTAGTAATAGGATTAACATATCTATGAAATTATATTCTGATAAAATATTACATATTTTTATTTGGGTTGAAAACATGTTTCTCTTTACAATACTGATATTCTTATATACCATTATCCTAATATTTACTATGTGCCAAGCATTGATCTAAGCACATTACATATAGTATCAGATTTGATTCTTTAATCTACTCTAAGAGAAAGGTATTTTGTTGTACCACTTTGTATTTTTTGAGATGCGCCTAACAAAAGCCTGATGACTGAGTATGATGAGAGAGTTTGTGGCTGGGAAAATTGATCTGTAATTCAGATAGTTTTATTGTGAAAAACCAGGAATAGCCTCAAGTGTCTTGCATCAATTATTTGTATTTGATAAATACACAGGCACAAGCCCTGAATCATCAAAACAATGAAGTAAGGGACTGCATGAAAATACATGTGAGAATGGTAAAGCCAAGATTCTATTTGAGGGTCATAGAGAATGGGAAGCCTGCATCCTGGATGCACTATACTGTTGTTTCTCACTTTGAAAAACTGTCTACTGAACAACTGAGTTTCACATCCTTGTCATTACAGATGCTTTATTGTTTGTTCACATCTTTCATCAATGGCATCATCATCCTTTCATGACACTACTTTAGAGATGAGGAAAATTTACAGATGTGAAAGAATTTACCAATATTATACAGCCTTTGAGTGACTAAGATAGTATACAGTCTAAGAACTATGTCAGAGTTGATTCTCAACTAGTATGCTTTACCACCTAAAATTATTTTTTAGCCAAAGAGAAACTTACACATATAAGGATTTCACCAGCAGACCTCCTGGACAATTGTGTGAAAGCTAATAGAAAGTTGCTACTTAAGCATACCCAGCTACATAATTATATTGAATTTAATAAGTAAGAAACAAAAGGAAATTTAGAATGTTAAGTTTTTTCTAATTTGTTCCTTTTCAATCAGTTTCATCTCTGGTGGCAAAGACCAGTCGCTGGCTCTTTTCCCAAAGCAGCGTTCTACTTTACGTGCACTCTTCCTTGCTTTGTGTCTTTGGTGTAGCATATTTCGCCAGAAGGGCAGCCTTAATTGATCAATAGGAGCAGATTCAGGTTATTCTAAAAAAAAATAGTAACGATGCTTCAGAAGTAGACAAAAATCAATAAGGAAGAGTGCTTCTTAACAGAGTGAAATGAAGAGCAATTACTTACTGCAGCTAAATGACATTTTGTGTTGGATCAGTGTCTGTGCTGGAGGCTGTAGGGTACCAAATTAAGGCTGTGAGATAAATAGTTGACATGGTTACAAAGAGAATATACCAAAGAGGTGATTTAACATGAACTGATAAATTATATCTATAAATATATGAACTGTCAGAATCAGGAAAATGCTTGTTTCATTCTTGAGTTCAAGAAAATATTGTAAGGAAAAAACAGTTTTAATTTGTGGCAAGGTTTCTCAACCTTGGTAATATTGACTATTGACATTTTGGACTAGATAATTTTTGTGGTGAGGGACTGACTGATCTCCATCCTCTACACACTAATAGTGCCTCCACCCCTCATTGTGAACATAAAATATGTCCCTGACAAGCAAAATAATCCCATCTGAGAACCACTGATATCAAATTAAAATTTTTACCTGACTCGTAACATGTTCATATATTATTTTTTCCTGGTATAATTCTTAGATAGAAATGAAAGTTCTATGTGCACATACCCAAAGAAGCAAAGTAATATCTAATTTGGGAGTAAGTCTCAAAATACTTGGAATTCCTCTCTACTCTGTTGTCTTTTGAATAGACATGTTAGTTTCATTTGAGTATTACATCGCAGTAATTAGTGGTCTTGTTCTTTTTGGAAAACGTTAGTGCATGTAGGAAAGAATATGTTTGTGCAGGAATCACCCTTTAAAAGGGAAAAGAAAAAGATCACCATGTCTCTGGTCTACCATTCTGGGCATTCAAATTTTGGCTGAATTGTTGTTGAGATTCTTTGTTTGTTTCCAATACACTGTACAAAATTGTTTGATTCTAAGTATGTATTATCTAGAAATGGTTTCATTCCCCTTAAATAGCACTATTTCTATTATGAGAACTCTTCTTGTCCAGCTTCTATAAGCTGTATTTACTTCCCTGTGATTCTGTGAGAGCTACATCTGAGCTATTGCCATTAAAGGGGTGTTTCCTTCCACTTTTGGTAAGATAGTTCAAATTATTGATGTGATCTGATTTAAAACCAGGTATACCCTTGAGCTAATATTTGGATGCCATGGAAAATACCTCTAATCATTTTTGTTTCTGTCAGTCTACCTTGTGTGAGGACACAGAAGTTTTACATAGAGAACTTTGACTTTTGAAAAAAAAATCTTGAATGCAAGTCAATTATAATGTTTCACTTATAAATACCTTGTTGAAAAAATAGTTTTACTATTTCACAATTTTTTGACTTTTTTTAGGTTACACTAAATAGTACAAATATTATGCATGGTTTTATACAAGAATTGTACATAGTTTTAAAAATATATTATTGTGATAGACCACAGTTATCTCTTATGAGACAGATAACAGAAATGTAATAAGTACTGCTGCAATTTTATGCAGATCTTTAGCTCTCAGGTATGAACTTGAAAAGGACATGGCCTGGGCCACATAGTGAAAGGACTAAGTAATAATCTACATTAGGATGTTTTGAAACATTCTGGATACTAGAATGCTGTAGAATTTTGTTTGTTTACCTACAAAATGTTCACAGCATGCTTTGTTAGCAACACCACATTTTTTTCAAAATTGAACTATTGTGTGATGAAGTAAAATCACTACACAGCAACAGGAAAGGGAACCTCTTTATCCAGTCTTCATTCAATACCTACAAACTCAACAAATAAATGCTAAACACCAGAATCAGAGTTCCCATGATTCCCTTTCACATATGAAGTTCCAGTTAAGGAGCTAAAGCTATAATTCTCTACTACTTATCTCTATGCCCGGTTAAATTATTCTCATCTTTCAGAGAAAAAATATATATTTCAAGAGAAAAAAATGTAAGGCTCTTTGGATTCTAGATGTATTAAACATGTCTATGAAGAGGCATGATATCTCAGACCCACTTAGCTGTGTACAGGCAAATCATCCTCACTAAGATAGTATGAATATTTTTTGGAGGAGTTTATTTTATATTGACAAGACCTTGAGCAACGTTATCCATTCAAAAATATTCTAATGTTGTGCAGAACACTACTCTCCTATCAGCAAACTTTCCTAGATAAAAATATCCTATGGAGTATTGTGGACCCAATATTTACTGCAAAATGTTTCATTTGCTCATATTACAGGAGAAAACCAGTAAAAGTTGTGTTTTTACATAAATTTTGCAAATAAAATATTACCTTTGGTCCTGAAATAGTTAGGTTATAAATTCAACATGTATAACTGTCTCTTACCACATGTAATCCAAATTCATTTGATGGCCATATATTTTTTTCTTCAAGTTTTATCTGTACTTGAACTTTGTGTTTAAACATCAATCAAGTTAGTTATAAGTCTTATGGCAAGATTTGCATTCTTTTTAGAGCTTTGAATTTTTTATTCTTGCCTATTATATGAGACATTCGAAATTCTGATAATGTGTAACTTTAAGTATAACCACTGTTTGTGACACATGCCTTCTTTTGTCCCTAACAAGTACATATATTCTGAGTTGCCTTATTTTAGACTGTTTTACAATGCACTAATTTTTAATTATCTAATTAACCTTTCTATAATACTGCTCTATTATATCATTTACCAATTTATAAACATTCAATACATCTTCATTTGAGTTAAAATTTTAAACTCCTTAAATTAGTCATGCAAAGACAGAACATAGACAACTTACATGTATACTGTTCTCTTACTCCATCTCTGTGAATATCATGCTCCCCCTTAGCAAAAAACCATAATACTAATAGTTTGCCAAATAGACCTTGTAAATATATACCGACTCCTTATTTATAATGCCAGGAACATCTTTCTAACTTTGCAATAATTCAAATTATATTCATTCTGGAGGATTTAGTTGAGATCATATCTCCATATTTGATCTTCTCTCTTTTTTTTCTATTTTCTCCAATCCCTTCTTTTTTCCATTTATCTTCAGTAAATGTTTATCAGTTACTGTTATATCAGGAAGCAGGCTAGGTTCTAGTAAAAAAAGCTATGAAGATTTTAATCAATTCTTGCTCTCACAGAACTTAACAGTCTCAATGAGTGATAGGTATTAAAAAAGTGCACAATATATGTGCATATATGTACGTTAGGACAACTGCTGTAAAGAAAAATATAGGATGTGTTTGTGTTAACATTATAAAAATATTATAACGATTTAAATTGTGGGATGTGAGAAAGGCTTGTTTTGGAGATTGAATTACAGCCAGTAGGCAAAAATTAAGGGGACAACATTTCAGCAGATATATGAATACTCTGACGTAAAGGACCTAAGGAAGAAGAGAGCTTTTAATGTTTAAGAAACTCAAATATGAAGAAGAGGGGAGAATGACTCCCAGACCGATCAAAGTCCATGCACCACTGCATTCCCGTGTCCAGTGCCTATGTCCCACTGCCATCACCATCATGCCCAAGAGAAGAGCTGAAAGAGATGCTAAAGGAGATAAAGCCAAGGTGAAGGATGAACCACAAAGATCTGCAAGGTTATCTGCTAAAGGTTATCTCCTCCAAAGCCAGAGCCCAAGCCTAAAAAGGCTCCTGAAAAGAAGGGAAATAAGGTACCAAAAGAAAAAAAAGAGGAAAGCTGATGTTGGCAAGGATGGGGATAATTCTGCAGAAAAGGAAGATTCCAAAGCAGACCAAGCACAGAACGCCGAAGGTGCTGGAGATGCCAAGAGAAGTGTGTGCATTTTTGATAACTGTGTACTTCTGGTGACTGTATAGTTTGAATTACTATTTTTCATCAAGTTTTATAAAAATGCGGAATTTTGTTTTTGTTTTTAAAGGAAACTCAGATGTGATTATTGTTGCTAGAAACTCAATGATTGAGGAGAAAATTGTCTAGGAAGAAATTAGAGAGGTAGGTATAGCTAGCTAATTCAGGTCATATAGACCATTACAAGAATTTGTATATTCTTGCAATTCAGTAGTAAGACACTGAAGGAAAATAGGAGGTCAATGGCATGGATAGACTTGCATTTTTCAAAGGATTTCTGTAACTCTTTTTCTGGTATGTGTGGGAAAGTATAAAAAAGTAGATGCAGTAACTGTGGAAGGGAGTAATGGTGACTTTACCTAGAGGGATAGAGGTAATAGTCAATAGTGAGAAAGAGGAAAGTCACAAGAACAATTCCGTATTTTCTGTATGGTCTCCATTCATTTATTTGTCCAACAAATGTTACTGAAATTTCTAAGAATAATTGAAAACCAGAATGATGCAATTATAATAGTTCAGTTAGAAAAAAAATATGACTGAAATACCTATAATATAGTTATGGAAGTAGATATATGAATACTCTGAAAATAAGTTTAGATTGAAGTAAAGAGTTATTCACATAAAAATGATATGTAAAGTCATGGGAATCTCCTATGAGATTTCCTATAAGATCTTAAATGGTATGTAAAGTCATGAGGTCTACTAGAGAGAGTGAAATGAATCTGGATCAAGCTAAGCAGACCTGAACATTTAGATAGAAAAGTGCCGGCAAAGGAGACAATTTTAGTGAACAGGGAAGTAGAAGAAAAGCCAGGAGCATGAGATGTCACAAATACTAAAAAATAATGGAGTTTCAAGGTGGGAGTGGTTAACTTATTTAACATTTTTTAATAGTAAAGAATATGTGAACTGACAAGTATTCACTTGAGTTAACAACTTAAAGGTCTTCAAGAGGAGCAACAGCCACACTAAGGAGGAAGTGAAAATTTGAAGCAATCAAAGAAAGCAATTCCTTGGAAAGGCCTGTTTTACTCTTAGGAAATATGTTCTTCTAACACTGGTTTTTAATTAAATCTCTTCTTAACTTGAGACTCTTTTATATTATTGTTTTAGTGATTTTACTTTTTAATTTTAACTACTAGTTTAGGTCTTAAGCAAAAGGAAGTGCCTAAACATTGAAATTCTTTGAATCTCCCATTTTATTTATAATGTGTGGGTTCTCCATAAGAGTGAATGGATGAATGAATGAAAGATTAAATAATGCTGGCAGAAAGAACTAAAGAGAATGAGAAATATTAACACAGCTGATATGGGATATTTACTGTTTCTTTTGTTAGTACTAGCTTTCAATTTTAACATTTCTGAAGTTTCCTCACAGTGATTATAGGGAATTGCTCAGAATTTTCAAAACAGCACACACACAATCTACCGAATAGGCATCTTGAAAAACTCATTTGCTACCTACACTAGCATCTGTCAATCTCTTGTAATGTTAAAATAAGAACCATGATTTTTATGGCCAAGATATGGATTCACCCAAGACTTATAATTCTAACATACAGAACTTCCAACATAGGCTCTATTGAAATGCAAGACACATCACCATAGTTCATGAGTGTTGCTGAAATATAGCATACTGGATGGAACATATAATTAAATATTCTAGTACAAATCCTTTTAACCTTCTTTTACTTATGCCAAATGCATATCTTCTATTTATTCATTAAAATGAAAGGTAATGGGTTCTGTGTAGAAACATTAAAAGATGCTTTGGGAAATTTGGAATTGGTTGTTGACTGCCATTAACAATCTTTATAATTTGAGACAAGTAAGTCACTTATCAACTCTATTTCTTATAAAATCAAGGGGGTTAAACCACATTAACTTACAGTTTCTACTTCATCTTGAATTGTTTATTATTAAATCAAAATGAAAATATTAACATTTTAAATGGGTAAAAGGTTATATTTGAAATAAAATAACAAAAATGACATTAATGAATTAGAAATAATTGACAATAATTTATTTAGATCTTAGCAATTGATGTTTTGTTTTATTCTCATTATATTTTGTGTTTTGTTGATTTTTTAATTTAAAAATTAATTTTATAATTTTTAAGGGTGACTAACTTTAAAACTGGTAGCCCATCTGTTTTCTCTTTGTTTGCAGACTTTGCACTACTTAGTTTATAAAGAAAATGAATTGCTTTGATAAAACAGCTTTTCAAGAGAAAAAAAATATAGCTTTAGAGCTTCTTTTTATACTTTATAGTAAGTGTTTCTAACACCCGTAAACTCATTCTATGTAGGAAAAAAAATGGTTGGTTATTTGAAAAATTGCTATTATTAAATAAACCTCTTATCCACAAGGTTCAACTTTTACACAATGAAAGGATATATTTTTAAAATTTCAGATTTCTTTTAAAAATTGATTCTAACTTGTAGTTAATATATCCTGGCCATAAATTTTCATACCAGAATTCATTATCTGCTGTCTTATTCTATACTTATAATAATATGAAAGCATTTCAGAAAATCAGATAGAAAAAAAATGAACATTACTTCATCACAAATCCTAAACCACTCTGAATACTTTGTATTTTCATACACATGTTTATAATATTCTTTTGATGTTGTAAATTCTTTAAAAGGACTTTTAAATAGCTTTATGTCACCAAACCATCAAGCATAAAGTATAAGTTGTCATTTTTCATATTACTGTCTCGTATATGTCCTCTGAATTTTCTTAAATAAACTTTGGTCTACCTTAAAATGTGCATGTTACTAAAGGAAAATATAACCAGAGCTAATACTAAATGGCTAACAACCTAAAAATCACCTTTAAAGTACATCTTGAATTTTTTTCCCAATCTGGGTATAACTGAACCAAACTATTTAAATTAAAAAAAACAAATAGATCAGTGAATCTATGGAGACACTAAAGTGATGTGGTGTCCTTGGGCCAGTAGTTCTTTCATGCTAACTACTTTGATAGTTACTCTGGTGGTGAAGAGAAGGGGAAGTGAATTATACTATTTATCTAAACTTTGTCTATACCCTGCCTTCCTTTTCTTCAACATTATTCTTATCTACTTACATATTACTCATATCATTTAGCTACCTCTACTTCTCATTCCTTTCAAACACTTTTCTTCAGGAATAATCTGATAACCTGATTTATACCAACATTTAAATGACTAATAACTTCTAATGTTATTTTTCAAGTTATCTGGAAGAAATTTCCTCTTGGAACATGGGAATATTTTGTGTTAAACAAAATTCATAATTAATGATCCAATATTTAATACACTTATAGGAACTGACACAAAAGTGAGATTTTAGTATCAACAAAATAATTTGTAGGAAAATATTTAATCTTTTGACAGATAAAGAGATAGCATCGTATTTAGGATTTGGAATTCAAAAACCTTATGTTAGTACGTGAGTCATCTTGAGTAAGCCAATTATTATTGATAGCCTCAATTTTTCATCTGTAAAATGGAAGTAAAGTATTTGGACTTAATCTTAATGTACATTTATAAGAATAAATTAGGGTAGTTTATATAAAAATAATTTAAAGTACATGATAGATAAATTCTATAATTATATTTATTTTCAGTATCTCCCAAATTATACCATGTATTTAATTATATATTGTCTTTAATCAGTGTGTCAAACTTATTTCTAAAAGTGGCTTGCCTTACATTATACTGATATAAAACAATAAGTAAGCAGTATAAAACCACTGTATTTTTATTTGACTTCTTTTCTCAGGTTATTTTGTTAATAAGGTAAATAATGTCTTACTTTTAAAGTCTCTCAGCAGAGTTAATAGGTTAAAATAGTCAAAGAGAGAAGCATTTAAGCAAGGAATTCAGGACTTACATTATTTAATCATGTTAGTAGGTACTAGAAAACAAGAGGAATAAACAATAGGCTAGATTCCTAATCAATTTTATATGTATTTTTTTCAAGTATTGGATACAAAAAATATTTCTACCTTATAAAGCCAGAGCAATTGACTATAAAGACTGAATTATTCACACAAAAGACATTATGTGAATATAAGAATTTTTGTGATTATTTTTTAATACTGCTTACAGTCAAGAAACATTGCATCATCTAATATGTGCTAGGTAGGTATTGGGAATCTGGATGTCTAGGCTACAGACTCATTTTTCATGTTGCCGCTATAGTAAACCACCGCAATTGTCCATTATTGTGCATTACTGTATAAACACATAAGAATTATTACCTATTCATTTCCTTTAGGCATATAAATTTAGATTAAGCCTTTACTTATCCTTTCTATTTAGAAATCACAACTTTCCTGGAATATCAGTTGTAAAGAATTATACTTAGGTTTTTTTTTTAATTAAATCTTTAATTATATACCCTCATTGCTATTATAAGCAGTAATTGTCTGAAATTCTCATTTAAATGACCATTTAACTAAGGAGAATTATTCACACAGAGAAGGTTACAACACACACACACACACACACACACACACTTTAAAAACAATTTATTATTGTTCCTCACTACTAGTCCTGTCCAGAGTTCATTTACTCTAGTTATAATCTGAATAGGCAAGCATACACCTACCGGTTTATGGGGAAACTGTTACACATTTGACTTTTCTTGTGAGGTGGGAGGTGCATGGCTTTTCTCTTTTGGGAATTCTGACTTTTGCTGAACTTATTAACATTCACCTTGCTTATCTTGTGCAGGTCCTCTAACCCTGGTTAAATCCTAAGTGCTCACTAGGAGGATTTAGTATTCCCTAGAGAATTTAGGAGTGAGGTTGAGCCAGAAGAAGTAATTTAACTCTAGACAATTTCCTCTTGGTAATACATGCAATCTGAAAAAAAAATACGTCTTGTCTGCCAGAACCTTTGAATGTTTTTTTTTTTGGTTATTACTTGAACTTATTACAAAGCTTCCTGCTTGCAAAGCAGTAATAACTTCTGTAGACAATCTCTCAGTGGTAGAGTATTTCTTAGACCTTTAACAATATTATTCTTTATCACTGAAAACAGATTCCACACCTAAGAATACAAACAGATGCAGCAATGTGCCAAATCTGCAAACAAATGTTCAGATATTTATAACTTCTTCAGAAATCCTGTTCTTCAGTGATGATAGGAAAAGGCCAGTCTGTAATATTTAATAAATGTAGTTTGAGTTTATAGTGACATTTCAATGACTGTCTTTGAGAAAGAGGCACATTTTAGGTCTACCAATTTACTTCACACCAATGTATTAGGTAGCAAAATATCAAAAGAGGCATTTGATTTTTAAGTAGTTCGTGACACTCCATTAATATTTCTCCATTTTGTATACATGCTGGGAATGATATTTTTTAAAGATCTCTGTTAGAGCACTGAGTGAAGTGCTATTTAGTTAAACGTATCAGAACCTCGATGCTTCCTTGGTTAACATGAATGAAGAAACCCTTACATTTTATGCACTATACTGTATGTGTTTTTTATTGCTGTTGTTGAGGAAGATTTATGTTTATAAATGCTTCCAATATTAGAACATTGCATTGGTTTAATAAATGAGCTAATATTTTTAAATTAATAATTGTAAGGGCTCAGAAGAATGTCTGACCTACAATAAGCATATGTGTTTTTAAAATAAAATTTATAAAAGCTTAATTTTGTTCTCCTATTGGCTATAAATATTTTTTTAAAAAATAGAAGTTTATGTATATAGCCTCTTTTTGTTGTTTTTAAGGAGCTTTTGCATTGATCTCTGTCTGATTTAGGGAAGAATTAAAGTTTAGGTCATTGTTGCTCAACTGGACAATTTTCTCTTCAGGAGACATTTAGAAATACCTGGAGACACTTTTAGTTATCATAACTAGGTTTAAGTGTTATTGGCAACATAAGTAGAGGCAAGGGATACTGCTAAGCATCCTGCAATGCACAGGTCAGCCCCCTACAACAAGAAATTATGTAATCTCAAGTGTAAATAGTGCTGAGGTTAAAAAAACCTGTGGCCTAGAGCTTGAGTTCTGAAATGCAAATGTTTGAGCTTCAGTTCACATTCTGCCATCCACTAACCCTGGAATCCAGGTAAATACTTAAGTGTAAGTGTTTCCGTTCCATTATCAGCGAACTAGGTAAAATAAAACAATCTCATAAGGATTAAAAGTAATAACACTTAAACATAGCACATATTTTGACACATTATATTCCATAATCTTAGCTATTATTATAAATAAAATCAGAGATAAGGTGAGTTGTCTGCCTTCTAATAATTTTTCTAAAGTTCTAAAATTACACATCATATGCTCTCTGGATTTTGGCATATTTAAGAATCCTTTTTCATCCTAGATCTTTTCACCGTTAGGTAACAAATAGACAACTAAGTCTTGAAAGCACTCATCACCACCTTATTGCATTTTTTTTATTGTTGTACATCATTTATTTTGGTATTGTCCAAAGCCTTGATTGAAATTTTATAAAGGCAAATAAAGCTTTCTCAAGAATATAAATCCTGCTATTATCTTTTCCTTCAGATAATTTTATATTACTTAATATATAAAACTAAATTAGCTGATAGGTTTATGGTTAAATAAACTATGGACTGCCTTAAAACTAGATTAGAAACTAGTGTGATGGAGTTTACAAGCAAAGATCTTTATGCCTCCTCCAATAGTAGATTAGTACAGCATTTGTTTGGAACACTATCGAACCCATCTTCTAAAAGTAGGACAAGAGAGGTTCTTTTAAGGTGTGTGTTTGAATGGAAAAGGAACTATGTGCAGAACACTTCTGCTTAATTTTTGTTTAAAATGTATCACAGTGCTAATTTAACCTTTAAGAGAATTTACAAAGGTCATTAGAGAAAGAATATTAAGAGAGACTCTTATAACATCCCCAGGGCTAACTGATAAAAAGAAAGCAGTAAATAAATGGAAAGATAGTCCATGTTCATAGATTGGAAGAATTCATATTGTTAAAATGTATATACTACTCAAAGCAATCTACAGATTCATGGTAATTCCTATCAAAATTCCAATGGCATTTTTCAAAGAAATAGAACAATTCTAAAATTTGTATGGAACCACAAAGATTTTGAACAGCCAAAGCAATTTTGAGAAAAAACAAAGCTAAAGATATCATGCTCCTGGATTTCAAACTATGCTACAAAGCTACAGTAATTAAAACAGTATGATACTGTTTTAATTAGAGAGATCAATTGAGAGCCCAGGATTTAGAGCCCAAATATAAACCTACACATATATAGATAATTGATTTATGATAAAACAGCCAGGAACATACAATGGAGAACAGATAGTCTCTTCAATAAATGGTATGGGAAAACTGGACAGCCACATGCAAAAAAATGAAAGTAGACCACTATTGTACACCATACACAAAAATTAACCCAATATGAACAAAAGACTTAAATATAAGACTTGAAACCATAAAATTTCTAGATGAAAAAATAGGCATTAATCTTCTTGACATTGATCTTAGCAATGTTTTTGTGGATCTTATTCCAAAGGCAAAGGAAACATAAGCAAAAGTAAACAAATGGGATTACATCAAAACAAAAAGCTGCTGCACAGCAAAGGAAACCATCATCAAAATGGAAAGGCAATCCACTGAAAGACAGAAGATATTTTTAAATTATATATTTAATATGGGGTTAATATCCAAAATATATAAAGAATTCATACAATTCAACAACCAATAAATGACCTTATTAAAGAAATGAGCAAAATATCTGAATAAACATTTTTTCAGAGAAGATATATGAATGGCCAAAAGGCACATGAAATGATGTTCAATGTCACTAGTTACTAGAGAAATGCCAATCAAAACTACAATATCACCTTATACCTGTTAGAATTATCACAAGGACAAGAAATAACAAGTGTTAGAGAAGATGCAGAGAAAAAGGAAATGTTATGCACTGTTAGTGGGAATGTAAATTGGTGTAGCCACTATGGAAACAGTATAAATGTTTCTCAAAAAATTAAGAATAGAGCTACTATGTGATCTAGCTATTTCTCTTCTGAGTATTTATCTAAAGAATATGAGAACAATAATTTTAAAAATATATGCTTAGCAGAATTATTTAGAATAGTCAAGATATGGAAACAACTTGAGTGTCCATCAATGGATGAATAAATAAAGATGTGGTACACACATACACACACAGTGGAACACTACTCAGCTATAAGAGAAGAATGAAATCCTACCATTTACAACATGGTTGGACCTTGAGGATATTTTGCTATTTAAAATAACTCAGGTGGAGAAATACCAATACCATATGATTTCACTCATATGTGGAATCTAAAACAAAACAACAACAACAAAAAAAACAGACAAAACAAAAATAAACTCAGTTATAGAGAACAGATTGGTGGTTACCAGAGGGGAAGGGTTTTGGGAAGTGAGCAAAATGAGTAAAGGAGATCAATTGTATGGTGATGGATAGTAACTAAAGTTTTGGTGAATATCATTTTATTGTGCATACAGTAGGCTAATTATAATGTTGTACATCTGAAACTTTTATAATGTTCTATACCTCAAAGAGAATATGGAAATAATTATATTTAAGATTTATTTATATATTTAAATATTTTATCCAGTAAGATTATTTGTACATACCTTTATTCAGAGCACTTTTCACATATTTAGTAATATTTAACAGTTCATAGAAATGGCTTTGACATCACAGTATTGAAAATTTTTATTATTCTGCCTTCAGATTTGTGTATTGATGTATTTATACTAATATATGTATTATAGAACTTGTTCTGTCATTCATCTATTGTACTGATACCTTCATCATTTATTTTCCACACTAATAAAGTGACCTACTCAATCTTCAGGATACTAGGCCAGTATCAAAGGTGTCAACATTATTTGTTGATTACATACTTTAAGAAATATGTTGCTACTATTGCTAAAGCACTAAAAATGATTTTATTATAAATTAGAGAAAATTCTGACCACTTTGTTTACATTTATAAATCTAAAATGTTTACATAAGTAGAAGGTATAGAAGTTAACCATATTTTAATGGAAGTATTTTTATGTTCTATAGTGTATGTCTATGTCATGTTGACATAGAGGAAAAAGGAGATTAAGAACTGCTACTTAACCATAACGTTCTTTCAATTATTTTTTCACAGTATTGATTAAATGCACGTACAAAGATCTTTTTTCAGTTGCTTTGATATCTAATTCTATAGATATAATGTCATATTGCTTTGGTGGTTATGAAAAGTTTGTTATCTCCTCCCAAGTATATATTGTAGTTACACAATAAGTCTTGTTCCTTTATTGGGGAAAGTACAACTAAGGGGGAGTTGAGACTACAAAAATATTTCTGAAAAGTTGACATTACACATGGAAAAAGTCATTCCTACTGCTTTCAAGAAAAGAAGCAAAATATACATTTCCACTGCTTGGTATTTTAAGATCTAGGTAATGTATCAATCTATATAGATCAAAATAATCAATTCATCAATGAGAAAAATATCAAGGGAAAGAACATACCAGATAAGCTATGACAGTAAGGAAAGGAACCATGGTAGGAAATTCTTTTCTGGAATGTATAAGTGTTAAGGAGTTACTAATAAATGCCAGGCACTGTTACAAGTAATAGATTCAGCATTAAACAAGACAGACCAAGTTCTTGCCTTTATGAACCTTATATTTTAGTTTGCATGGGTAAGGAATGGGTGGGGTCAAAGTGTCCATTCTTGAAAATATACAGTATTCAGAATTGTGTATCTTACTTATTTGATCTTGAAGGCTTATTAGTAAAAAACCATGACCTTGTTCAGGAGGCTTGCTTCTCAGTGTGGATTATCATCCAAATGTTACTGCATAGCTTCTCCTGCTACAAGAACTCTGACTGATGATAATACTGGTTCACTTTAACATAATTTCATATTTATCTCTTCTTTTATTTAAATTCAAATTATAATGTTGATATTTTCAATAATCTTTATGATTAAAAATGTACTATTTAAAAGTACTATTAGTCATTTTCTAATGTAATATTTTTTTTCTAGCTTACTATTAGGAATTGTTTCACGTGTTTAGATTCCATTAGGAGCAATTCTAATTGTAAAACAAGACTATTCTTTGTTAATTGAAGAACATTTGCAGATAAATATATTTTAAAATCAAATAAAATGATCAATCATGTCCTAAATTCTAATCTATTCAAGAAACTGTCATAAAAGTTGTTGCCTGATAACATTTGGGTAACTGTCAATATAATTCATAAAAAAAAAAAACTTCAAGAAAAAATATGAAACTCATTAATCAGTGTTTGAAATAACATTCCTACCCCTCATTAATTCTATCACCATGCCCTAATAAAAATTGGGCTATGTGCATTTGTATGATTACTATACTTCTATTTTGCATCAGTTATGAGACAACTTTTTAATAATAAAACCCATAAAATCAGGATGAATCTCACAATCAAAGTTTTCAACCACGTTGTAGTTGTGATGAGGTTACATTACTGTATATGTGTAGATTTTTGTCATAGCTTCATATTGTCCTTTTTTCAACTGAGTAATATACAAAGTTGATACTGCATGTATTGTTATCATTTAAGAACATTTTCAAAAGTTTTTAGTGTTCCAGTATTATAACAAGTTATTTTATATATGGAAAGCCAAAGAAATAAAGTAAAAGGGTATAACTTCAATATTAGTGGAAAAAATTATTTGTAATTGGCTTGCCTCAATTCTATACTCTTCTAAAATAAAAACCAAATGCTTCATGAAATCTAAAAAGAGAATATACCCACACGTAAATGAAGTTATATCATACATACAAATGCGAAAGAACTACGAAACCTGGGAAAGGAAACTGAAGAAGGAAGAAATTGCAATGAGAGGCTGGTATGTCTGATTACTAGATCACAGAGATTGTGATAAGGGAACAGAACATGATATATATATATATATATATATATATATATATATATATATATTAATAAGAATTATAGTTGTCGTATTTGTTTTTCATTTCTTAGTGGCACTTAAAATAATATGTTTAAAATCAATGCTCTTAGGTAAAAAAATTATTATAATCTTCAAACTTGATTGATAAATTACTAAATTTGCCATGCTTTCATCCTCTACTAGGAACTCTGAGAATAGATAGTAAAATAACTGTTTAACAATTAAATGGTCTAAAACTAACACAATTATATCTTTGGGAAAATTTAATTCCAGTTTTGAGAAAGATGTAGCTAGGCTTATGCCCTGAAAATTCCCTTTGGAGATGAGATCTCAAGAGCTTCTGAAGAAATTAATCTCAATTAGCAGCATTATGAGAAAATTATTTATTTCCTTCTAGGACAGGACAACCAAATACAAATATATATGTGCCCAAATATATTTTTATACTTTGAATCAAGAGAATCTTTTCTATACTTGTCTAAATACGTTCCAAAACATGTAGAATAAAATGTTTTATAGATTTAGAATTTTAAAAGTGGAAGGAAATGAATGAGTGTTAGAGTATCTCCCAGATCTAATTTTTATCATCTATTTTCATCATCTCTGTCAATAGGATCAGAAAATGAAGCCCCCCAAAATGAATTTATTCATCTAAGACGACATTGTTTGATAGCAGCACAGTCAAGATTAGAATCTTTGGCTCAAGGTTCTCTGTTCTTTTCATTATACCAAATTGTCCCATAATATATTAAATAAATATATAGGGTAATGAGTGTAGAGGATGCTGTGGTGTTCTTCCCAATTCTTTCTCCCTCCTCCCCAAACACACACATACACACTTTCACAACTAGGGCCTTCATTCTCCCAGTTGCTGAAAATGTTGGCGACTGACTGCATTCAAGAAAGTTCCTCTTTGAGAATTTTCTTCTACCCCCCCCTACTCACTAAAGTTTACACCTCCTTCTCAGACCCTACCAATGCCTAATAATGCCTTGATGCAAGAGTATAAGGCCCCCGACCACTTGCCTAAATTGGAGACAACTCTAAAGAGTCATTCCAGCTTCATATCTTCCTGTGATCATCTGAGACAGTGTAATTGCACAGAGTTTAAAATCTTCCTTTGCCAGACCCTGTGTTCTTTATTCCCCCATAGGCATTAGCTTGAGAATACTCTCCAATAAACTTTTTCTTTATTGTCTCAAACATATTTATCTCAGAGTCTGTTCTGGGAGATCAAAGTACAAAAACAAATACAAAATTACTTGAATATTCTAGAGTAAATTACTTTGCTTTTTTAAGTCTCTATTGAAGTCTTCAAAGTGGTTTAGCTTCTAAAGGATAAAATGTGCATCTATCAAAGTTATTTCTAGGTATATTGGTCACTTTATTACTGTAATTATTTTTATTGTTGCTGTCATCAAGATAACTATGTTCCAGGTATAATTTTGGGCATTTTATGTACAATAGTTTATCAAATCTTAACAATAATCCTGTATATAGATACAGGTATGATTATAAATCTTCCTTTCACAGTGAGGAAATTGGTGACTTAGGATGGGTAAGTAACTTGCCAAGGTCACCTAGCTAGAAAGTGTCTGATCCTGGGTGATTCTTTCATTAGACTTTAAGCTGCCTGAAGGCATGAGTTAGTTCTTTTATGAACAGCACTGTTTTCCATTATATAATAGAGTGCTTTACTCTCAGTAGTGGTCAGTAAATACTTATTAAATAAATAAATTAATCCATATATGTCTGAGCCAAAATTCATGTGACTAACCCCTGTACTATACAATCTTGCATGTATATGATGAGCTTTGGACTTAATGCTGAACATCACAAAGAACTAAGAAAAAAAAAATCTAAGATGTCAAAAGCAGTCTATGCCAAATAAACAGGAATGGGTAATATATGCATTTTTGCATTTTTCTTTAAAAAATCAAGAGTGAGATTCTTCATTTTTCTTCTTTTTTGGTAGATTCACATGCACCCTATAGAAGATAGCAGATACTATACAAGAGAAGGAGCATTGAGGCTGTCTGTGAATTGAATTATTTGATTCCTTTAATATGCCTATATTAAGTGAATACAGGCATATTCCTTTAATATGCTTATATTAAAACTATATATTCAATTTAATGTAATATTTCAGGAGGGTTAAAATGATCATATAAAGGAAATAATATTTCCCCAACAGAAATGTAATGGAAATGTATTTCCACCCACCTCTTCTACTTTCCTAGGCAGCCTCTATAAAAATAGAAATGAAAAAGAAACATTACAACTGGTAATTATTATGATGAATTTACTAATGTATCTTTTGTCCTGAAATAACTTTTTTTTTTCAGAATACTTTCCAAATAGCATCCATTATGTGTATAACATTTGTATGCAGATATTAAGCACGGTGTTGATCTGGAATCTATCAGTAACTGATTCAATAATTAAGTAAGCATTTTACAGAAGTGAAGTCACAAAGATGAAGAGAAACTAAAAGCTGATATTTCTAAGTAGGTCCAAATACCTAGAGTATTGGAAAAAAGTTCAGAAAAAATAAGCTAGAAAATTGAATCAAAATAGTTTATTCTTTTTACTTCCAAGGAAGTCCCTTAAACATCTGTAAGTCAAGGGAATGCTTCCTTTATAAACTAGCTAGCCAGCCTGACTACCTCTACTCTAAATCTAATTTTCCATTTTAAGTCTCCCATAGAAGTAGTAGAGTGTCTTCTATAAGCACGTAGAAAATAGAATGACCATTTCAAAATCAAGACAATAAAAAAGAAAGAAAGAAAAGGCATGACTAGTAAAATAACTCAATCTGAAATCATTGAGTATATGGACATCCTAAAGAAACCCCCAGTAGACCTTAGTTTTGCAGGAAATCAGAGAGAGTCATCTTATTAATGATAATCTGGAAGCATAGATTTAAATTACAATATTATTCTGCATATAATTTATTTTTTTAAAAATGTGATACATTTCGGAAACATTCCCATAGGCATACTGAGAGGTAGAATTAACTGGTGGTTAATCAAGCAGACTGCCTCCCCTATACTAGCTATAGGGTACAAACGAACTCACTGTTTTACAGTTCTCTAGTCTGTTTAATAAGGATGATAGAAACTACTTCAAAAGACCCTTGTGATTATTAAATATATTGAGGCATTAGAAAAATGCTTGGCATATAATACATACTCAATAAATAGTATATGTTATTATCTTTAACATAAACTTTATGCAGCAAATATTTATTAAATGCTTAATTAGTGCCCGAGAATTGGGTCAGTAGGATAAAGTAAATTTAAGAGAAGTAGACAATCAACTTGAGATTACATTTTTGTAGTATATCAGCAAGGACTTGATTTAAAGGGTTGAAAGAAAAAGAGAGAGAAAAAGAGATAATTTTCAGTGTTGGCCTGATAATGCTACCATCTAAGAAGGAGGCTTTCTAGGGAGAATAGATTTCAGAGTCAAAATCAAAGTGTGATTTTGTTGTTTAGTTTTATGTCAAATTAGTGATATTAATTAAAGTGATGATGACTGGATAAGAAAATTGGGGTTTGTTCTCTAGAAACAGTTTTATAGAGAACAATAAAAAGATAGGCATTTAATACTATACCATTTATATAACAAGTATGCAGAAATTTTCATCGACTTCTTCTGCATGTTTTGCACCAACTGACTGCCATATACTCTACTCTCTTCTTTTTTTTTCTCCTCTTTCTTAGTATCAATAATAAATTCTTCACTTTTGCCATCAGAGCAGTAAGTTAGCTAGTTCGTTTCTAGCTCAATGTGTTTTTATAAACCCAGACAGAGCTCTTTTCAAGAGGAATTCTGGTGCCAGTTTATGATCTTTGCTACCCCCACAGCATGATTCAATGAGCTGAGTCTTGTTACTATCATTACAGTATAAATTTCTTGTGAGAAAGAGGGTAGCATATGTTTGTGAATCTAATTTGGATTAATAAAGTGCATCCAAAAGATGAAATGAAATACATGCTGAAATTTCTCCCAAGTGCTCTACTATTCTTCTTAGTCATTGTTGTGACTTTGTTTTAGTTCCTTAAATTTCTAGGTTACAACTTTGCTGATACAAATAATAATATTGGTAATTCTAAAACTCTCTCAGTATATACTTAAGTAAATAATAGCATGTTAAATCAACAAAAAATTAATAATCTCATATATAGATGCTCATTACCTATTAAAATAATCTGTATTCTCAGATAAAGGTATAGATTTCAAATTTACAAAATTAAAATTAAATACATTTCAAATGCCTTTTATTTCAATGATAAAAAGAAATGAGCTATCAATCCATAAAAAGACATAAAGGAAACAAATGCACATTACTAAATGAAAGAAGCCAATCTGAAAAGTATGATTCCAACTATACAACATTCTGAAAAAGATATAATTATAGAGACCATAAAAAGATCAATGGGTGCCAGGGGTAGAAGGAGAAAGGAAGAGAAGAATAAGCAGACACAGGGAACTTTTTTAGGGCAGTGAAAATATGATAATATAATAATGAATAAATGCCATTATAATTTGTCTAAACTTATGAAAAGTACAGCTCAAACAGTGAACCTTGATGTAAACTATGGATTTGGGTAATTATGATGTGTTAATGTAGGTTCATCCTCAGTTAAAAAAAAAAAAAAAGTATCACTCTGGTGCATGATGTTAAAGTGGGAGATTACGTATGTGTGGGGTCAGGTGGTATGTTGGAAATTTCTACCTTCCTCTCAATTTTGTTGTAAACCTAAAACTGCTCTTAAAAAATGTAGTCTTTAAAAAAATGCCTTTTGGAGTAACTTAACTGTTTAACCACTATTGATAGTAGTGAAAAATTTACTCTCATGGAGAATTGATTTAAGCTTTGTTGAAAATGGAAGGATTTGCACAGAAATTGTGAAAATATAACTGTATTATATGTGTGCTATGATTGTATTTTTTAAAGATATCATTTTCTTTCTGTGTCTTTACCATAGGCTACATATCGAAATCGAATTGTGAACCAAAGTCTCAGCACAAGGGACAGAAAAGCAATCCATACTCCCACCGAGGACCGTTTTAGATATTCATTGGCTGACCAGACAAGCCCCTACAAAAGCAAGACCTGTCAACTGTCAAGTCTATGTTTAAGTAATTTCTTGAAGGAGAAGGAACTAGTAGAAGTTATCAAACATTCAAGAGGAACTTATGAAACCCTCACTTCAGAGGTCACCCAGAACCTACGGGCCACTGTTGGGCAGAACTCTCTAAAGCCAACAGCTAAGATCGAAGGGCTCCCCACATTCACAGAGAAACCAAAGGACCAGGCTGCTGTGGTCAAACAACATTCAACCTTCACAGGCAGATTCGGACAGCCACCAAGAGGGCCAATCTCTTTACACATGTACAGCAGAAAGAATGTTTTTCTCCATCATAATTTACACACCACTGAGCTGCAGACTCTCGGCCAGCAGGATGGATAATTAAGACACCCAATTCTTGTCTCTGGGTTGGATAAAGATGGTTAGTGTTTCTCGTACATAGCTCATATTTAAATTGTCATGTACTTATTACTTTTTATTTTTAGTTATAAACAAAAATCGTGCACTTCTTTTTTAGAATGAGGGTTCAAGCATGTTAAATGAATTAGGTTTGATAGCCTTGAAGATTTTATTCTATATGTGTATAATAAATGGGACCATCTTGCTGGTTTTTATAGTCCATAATATTTATCATTTATCTATATCAATCACTGATATACATTGAAGTTCCAGAAAGTAATATCAAATACCACTCTGTTCACTTAATGGTGTTACTGTGAAGATAGATATGAGGAATAAGTAGATAAAGAGATTGTAAAGAATTTTAAATTACATAGTTAATAGAAAGAAAAAAGAAGAGGGATTTTAAAGTCTTAAATTTGATGGTGTATTTATTGAAGAATGAAGTTTGCTTGCATGTAACCTAGAGATATGTGTCTCTATTACATACATTCAAGCTTATCTTGCCATACTATGAAGGAGGAAAAGGCTATTTCTTTTATCCTCTAAATGTTTAGTTCACACTAGTTCACAAAGGATTTCAGACTGAGTAATTGCTAGCCAAATGGAGAATGACAGCTCTGATCTTCAAAAAATTTTGCTTTTAGTTTTTGCTATTGATGTTGAAGTACTATGACATGACACAGTGAGGTGGTAAAGTTGGCTTAATTTTGTCAAATGATGCATAAAGCATGACATGTTTGCTCTGAGTCATGGCATTTATCAGCATATTTTTTTTAATTCAAAGAATGAAACATGAAAGTTATTTTACATCACTTTTTTTGTATTTTTTAAATTGTTGATTTTTTAAATTTACATTGACCCATACATGATAAATTGAGGAACAGAAAGTCAGTTTCTTGGTAGCGCAGTATAAACTATTCTGAGTCTTTAGTCATCTAGATTTGAGGGAAAATTAAAATACATGTGAATTTTGGCAATTTGATTTTAAAAATAAATCTCTAACAGGAGTATTTGAAACTTTTTTGATGGCAAATATGTTTTTTTAACAAATAAGGCCTATTATGTTTTATATGTAAGTGCACATGAGAATGATCAATAAATCTAAATAAAATAATTTCTTTATGTTTAATAACAGAACTATATGCAGCTATAGAAATAAATAAAAAGAATTTAAAACAACTGGTAGGAATCAGGGCTGCAGTTTTCTTATACAAAGATAAAAGCTAGTAACTATATCCACATTAGGCAAAGTCCATGCAAATTGAAATCGTCATACCTACTGCATGATCTGTTTCCCTTGCATTCTCTAACAGATAGAATCCATCAGTGTGTGCAAATGAAATGAATAAAGAGAAATTGAGATAGCATTTTTTAGCATGGCATCTGACTAACCTGCTTAAATTAAAGCTATGTGTGAAATGCAACCTCTAAGACAAAAATGTATTTGAGCTCTATGCTTTGGGGAAAAGCCATTAGATTTCCTCCTGTAGCTTTAACCATTAAACTTTGGTCAAATTTTCAAACCTTGTTTAGAATTAGGAAGAGTAAAGAATCTAGTAGATATGTTATGCTTGTAATTTTGATTTTCTAAAGGAGGACACATGTGCATCAAGACAAATGGTTGCCAAATGCTTTCTTTCTTTCATGTGCTTGTAATTTTGCTACAAGAGAACAATACGCACTGCAATTTGCTCAGCTTAATGAGACTGCTATCTAAAATCCTCTCTATACTTTAGAAGCTATAATACATTTTGGGCTGAGCAATATTTAAGACATGATAGAAAAATAGAAAAATTATGATTGTTGTAGAAGTTAGCTTCATTTGTCCTGAAAGTTGGTGTGTGTTACTAGAGTATTTGAATTCTGTAAATAAATTAGCATGATAAAATGGTCAAGGATTTTTTTCCCAGGATATGGAAGAACTATGTATCACAAATAATGTTTTTGATTTGGACTTTTGGAGTTTATAGTTTTGTTTTTTCTGGAAGACAAACTTTTGAATTATACTTTGTAAAAAAAAATCTATTTAAGAATATCTGTCATTTAATAGACATTTTAAGAGACATTTTAAACACTAGTATTTTCTTGGAAAACCTTTTTTAAAGCTGAAACATTCTAAAAGAAAACCTGAATTAAACAGTTCAATTTTAAATGGAAGGATATTTTTTGGAAATATCATCTTAAAGCTGTTTTGTATCAGTATTTTCAGCATTGTTATAATATTATTTGTAATACTAAGTGTAACTCAGGCCTGGAGAAAGTGTAAGCCCACTGTGCTAATGCACATCAGTAACTGTGAAACAGGGGTCCTTTGTAAGTTCCTCTTGTGTGTATACAGTAACTCATAACAATGGCATGTGGGCATTCTTTCAGCGAATCGATTTCTTTGTACTAAAATCTCTAGTTTTCTAAGACAGTTCCATGTATAAAAATGATTTATACATTTCTCCAAGGCAGTACATATCCAAAGACAGGACACCAGGGGGAAAAAGTGCTTGTTTTTCTGATGGAAGCAGTTGTCATCTTTTTTTTCTCTTTCTTTCTTCTGTGCATGTATATGTGTAGCTAAGCCTAAGTAACCCTGTAAAATTTTTGCTGCAAATCAACTCTTCTGAATTTAGAATGTGTTTTAAAGGACACTTAAGAAAGGAGATTCCTTGAAAAAAAGCTGTTTCCACCTGAAATAAACTGTTCTCATTTTTGTAATTGTTGAAACATGAAACTGTATTTCTATGAACTCAGTGATTTTTTTCAATTAATTTTATATGCTAACAGAGCCACAGTGAAATTATGAATTATCTCTTAAAGTATTTTTGCTTCTTTGGAACACCACAGTTTGTGCAAATCATACCATGAAACTAGCTGCGATGCTAAAGGTGTAAATCTACAAGTATCAATAAGCTCAGGGTAAGAACCTAACCTAGGCCCACACATTATTCAAGTAGTTTCTGTTATTTATTGAGATATAAATAGCAAGGCACCAGTCAATATTGATACTTGTGGGCATGCCCATACTTATCTAACTTAAAATGTTTACAGAGATTTTCATAATTAATCTAATTTATGACCTGTGTTTTACCTCTTATATTTCCCAAGATTTAATCCCAGCCCATTGTTACTATTTTTTGTGCTAAAGAATTCAAAGAAATTCATTGAATTTAAAGAAAATTTCACAGTTTGTTTTGTTTTGTTTACCTTGTGTGTGTTTAATAGAGACAATACCTCCCCCCAAAAGAGTTAAGATTTTTAAAATTATCACTATTTAAGGACCACATTCCCAAGATAAATGGTCACTCCATTAGTTCTCCCAAGGACTTTTTTAGTAACTTAGTTGTCAGTGGAACAATAGAAACAGTTTATTGAACTATAAGTACATTATGCACACTCATTATCCACATTCATTATCACCTTTCTCATTATTAAGAGTAGTAACCCATTACAGTAGGTGACTTGGAATACTGGATATAATTTTATAATTTAAGTTTTGTCCCACTTTCTCACTTTCAGAATTTTATATTCTAAATACCTATAGAAGTAGAGAGTGCTTCTAAACAGCCATTATAACTCCATTAAGCCACATGTAGATTAAAATAAAAAAAAGAAAGGGAGATGACTATAAAGGTGCTGTTTTTGATTTGCCATCCATATGACTGAATCACACTCCCCATGGCCAGAGGCTTTTGCCGTGGCAATACATCTATTTAAATGCAGCATTTGATTCATTCATACCAGGATGTTTATTGCATTCTGGGGCTTGACTCTAGGCATTATTATTGGGTCTTTTATGTATTTTCATTTTCTTTTTGTACAAGAAATAGTTTAATCAGACATGATAATTGGGAGGAATTTACTCCTCTTGAAATTTAAACATCTTGTTCTTATGTGCTTACTTTGTCATGCCAACTCTAGGCTATAAATAAACAAATGAAAGGAATGATAGAAAATATAACCTAGTTAGGTTTCTTACAAAAAGCTGAATTGTACCATAGTATTTTGAGAGCAAATAAATAACCAACTATCAACCAACCAAACAAAGATGCCTGCTTTTCTAACAAAATACATTATCATTGCCAAATTTTTATTTTTTAAAATCTTAATCTGTGCCAAGTTCTCTCACCAATAGTCAGGACCACAAACCTATTTATAAAATATTTACAATAAATCTGATCATGCACAAAACCAAGTTGTATTTCTAAGTGGTGTAACCCAAAAACAAAAGTCAAAGATATCACTTTCTGGGAGTGAAAAAGACTGAAGGCAATTCACCCTATTTTAGACCTGGAGTTCCCACAAAAATTATGACACAATAAAATTCTTAATTAAATCAGAGTGGCTTTGAATAACTGATCCAGGATGTGATATACTGTGGTTCTTTCTAGAAATTCTCCAGTGTAGCCTCATTAAACTCACACTTTTACATGGTTTTTCCTCTTGAACATACAATTCAAGATAAGGAGACTTCTACATCTTATCAACTTTTCTAAGCATTATCTCCTTGCTTTAGTAAACTCAGGTTGCTAATAACAAAATACCATAGACTAGGTGGGTGGTTTAAACAATATATTTTTATTTCTCATGTTTCTAGAAGGTGGGAATCTAAGATCATATACAGTTGTGTCCTTTTCACTGTGTTCTTTCATGGCAGAGATTGAAACAGCTGTGGTTTATTCCTCTTCTTATAAAATCACTAATCCCATCACCTCATGACCTCCTCTAAACCTCATTACTTCCTAAAGGCTCCACTTCTGTCACTGGGGTTCAGGCATCAATATACTAATTTTGAAGAAACACAAATATCCAGTCCATAGCTTTAATTTTCAGCTTACAACAACTTAGTAAGTTTGCTATTGTTTTATTCACATCATAAATGAAATAAGAAAGATTAAGTAATTTGCCAAGGGCACACAACATGTATGTTTAATTAAACTGGATTCCATAACCCCTGCTCTTTCCATTTAAACTACATTTAACCTCCAAAGTAGGCTCCCTCCTAGGAAGGCAGCGATTCAAGCAAATTTGTGCTGCCTGAATCTTCTTTATTCTTAAAAATGCTGTTGATATTTCTAGGGAAAAAAATTGAGCAATGATCTATTTTAGCAAACCAAAATACTATTTATTCAAAAGCATCTTTAGAGCAATTATTAATGTTTAGATCAATAGATATAGAATCCAGAGAGGAAAGCAGTTATTCTATTTCAAGTTCACCTCCAAAAAGAATCTGACATACTAATTTTCTTTTATTATAGACAATTGGGAAAAATACTGAGAAATAATTATATTTTTTAAATAAAAGAGCCAATGAACTATCTAACATAAGGAAAACATGCAACAGATGAAAAATAACCTAGTTATCAGATTATCTTATTTCTTTTATTTTCTGAAGATATTGATATAAACATCATTGAATTTTATATGCTTGGGTTGCCTTGTATACATTTAAAAAACAAGATCTTTACAAAATTTGCTTAAATATTTCTATCCAGGGACAAAAATTACAGCTGACTTAAAGTTTCTTAAGTATTCAGGAGTTGAAATTAAAAGACCAATATGTTATTTGTCTTAAATTTTTAAATAAAATACATTTTATTTTGTAGTTAATCATACCTAAATAATGTCTGAAGAAGATATAATCCTACTATAAATTGTCTTTTCCAAAATCTTTTTTCAGGAATGCTAGAGATTTGAATATTAACTTAGCTATTCTCTATTTGTAGTATTAGAATAAATCAAAGTGTAACACTTTGATTTGTTCTAATAGTACAGATTTGAGGTTATTAACACATAACAATATTTTCTCTAAAACTAAAAATTTAGTGAGAAAGATAATAGCAAATAACTCTGAAATTATAATTTAAGTAATATTGAATGTCATAGTATAATTTCTTTTGCGGCTCTTGATTTCTCAATAAGAACAATGATTTTATTCAATGGAAATTTCATCTTTTGACTTATATTCTGAAAAAAAAGATTGATACACTTAAGCATGGCAATTAGAAAAATATGCATAATTCCTCTGAAAAATAAATTTTAAAACAATAACTATGTTGTGTTGTACCTGATTGCTTTCATTATAACATTAATTTGTTCTGAGCCTGTCTTGGTAATAGATTGGTTTATACATATATTCAAACTGGACATAAAGAAATGTAATTTATTTCTAGGTTCTTAAAAATTGTGATGACTGAAAAGAATACCAGCTACTTATTTCTGTCAGCCAATTGACTTGACTTCTAATTCCACTTCCATTGCCACCAGGCTTTTTTAAGTTTCTGATATGCAGTAATGAAGTGTAATATCTCAGGAACCATTAGGGGAACATGATACTATCATTTTATTTTAATATACGTGTGAAATCTTTTCATTCCCGGCTACACTCTTTAACTCCAATTTTTACAACTGGTCATAATTTAAAGTTTATCTTACAATGTTTTGACTTTATAGTTTATGAAACCGTTTTACTAATTCTATGTTTTGCAACAGCACAAAATATACAAAATTCTTCTAAATTCTCTCTCGCTTGCTCGCGCGCCCTGTCTCTCTTCTCTGTCTTCTCTCTCTCTCTCTCACACACACACACAGACACGCATATACACGCACGCACGCACGCACGCACGCACACACACACACACACACACACACACAGTTTACTAAGATGGCTGGAAGATAGATGATTCAGAACAGCTAGTAAAGTGTTTGAAAAGGTGCATGAATATGTATCCGTTTGGCATCCATACCAGACAACAGGAAAGAAGATACACTTAAAATGCTGTGGCAATGCCTTGAAAGCATACTCCAACATTACGTATTGAAATTCATTAGGTGTTCCCTACAGTTTCACAACTTCAGAGTAAATGGTGCTCCTTTATTCTTTACTTTTCTATGTAATTTCAAAAAACTGAAATGAACCAATATGATACATCTTATAATATGTAATATGATGTTATGATTTAAGACTCAACCCATTTTCCTGGCCACGGAGTTCTCTTTGATTCTGAACTTTATTTTCTGTAAAGAAGGTCAAGAAGCACTGTTGATTTTTTAATTAAGGTATTAAATTTTAGAGATTATTTTGGAGATTTTATGACACTTTACAAACTCTACTTCTAAATTCTGCTAGTAATTACAAACTTTTGGTTATAATTATAATCAATCAGCACTTTCTTGTGGATGGATTATGCAGATATTTCCCATTAAAATTTTAATTGTAAAATAACCATTTAAAAGCATTTAAATGAAATGTTGATGTATATAGTGCTAATTATTTATACAGTCAAGTATTTTTATTTTTAATCTTATTTCAAGTAGATCTTATATATCTCATTTTATTTTATGGTTCTTATTTCTCGAATATAACAAATGCTTTGACATTTGTAGAGATATTGGTAGAATAAGCATCACAACATTAAATGCCATGGTTTAGGGAAGATTCAAAAATCTAATCACATTTCAGAAGATGACTGTGAAAAGTAGAACTAAACTTTACATAGAAAGTTAATTTGAAATAACAATTTAGTCAAGCACTAAGTTTACTCTAATTTGTAGGTCTGCACTCAGAATTTCACAATGGGAAAGAGCATTGCTTCATTTAAAAGCATTATTTATAATATATTGGTAATCATATGACAAAAGTAAAAAACCAAAAACAAAACAGAATGACATTAGAAGATGCTTTGCATGCTGTGATTTACTGGTAGGGTTTGGGTTAATTTTGTTTGTTTTTTCCTTCCTGGGCTCTTATACATGGAAAAAGGAAATTTTTAAGTAAATGTTACCTTTTAACTAGATACCATGTTGAAGGTATTTTTTTTTTTAATCTCTCATTCAACAGTTTGGGCTCTACATTATATATTTCCTATTAAAGGATTGCTGGACCGAAAGAATATACATATAAACACAGCATTGAATTTTAGTGAACAATAAAATATGACCACATCCCAAATAGTTGAGCTGGGGCCATGTTTCAACTAAATAGCTGATTGTAAAGAGTCTATACTACATATATTAGGTGAGAAACTGATAAAAGTTTCACCCTCACATGAACAGGATAGCTTGCTAAAAAGTATGCCCTGACAGCCTTTATACTCAAATACCACTTAAGAGAAATTAATTTAATAAAATTGTAGCACTGTTTTGTATTTAAGTTCTAAAATGAGGATATTTATTTGTAAAGAAAATATGGCTAAGCTGCAAGGACTTCCATGCTGCTAACAACTGCAAATTTAAAGATTTTATATAATATATTGAAGGATTACCTTGAACATGAAAACTAAAATAAAGTACTGAAATAAACCAACATCTGATTATTCAATGAGAATTACATCAATCCCTACTTTCAGAAACAAAGGTGTCCAGAAGACAGAGAAGTCTGAATACAGAGGTGTCCAGAAGAATCTTTCTTATTGAAGCCCAGGAAACAATACAGCTATTCACATCAACCTATTCACATGATAGGTAAGCCCATTACATAAATTTGCATAATCATGCTTTTGCCTTAAACATAAAATTAAAATCATTGGAAATATGCAATGCTTACACTCATCTTTCAAATGAGATTGTACAAATACTTCTTAGAACAGAATTGTTCACATTATTAGGAATAAAAGTTCAAATGTTTATACTCTTTTAACTGCTCAACTGCAGGAGGTGATCAAACACTTTCCCAATATATTTGATGAAGTATAACACACTTGGAAAAATGGTCAAAAGATAAGTGATTCATATAATTGTACTAGTGCTTGGCACAGAAAAACAGCTACATAGGTATTTTATCAAGTAATCAATCAATCCTTTGTCCTTCTTATTAGATGAAAATATCTTGTAGTACTTGGCTTGTACAAGTCTATCAACACATGAGCACTAATGATGATAATGGTGATAGTGGTGATGATCATAACAGAGTAATAACATCTGTTCCTCTTTGAGAGAAATCCCTAGCAAAGTATCATCAGAAATTTTAAAATCTCTGGAATCTTCAATGAAGTTTGTTTGTTTTTTTAAGATTCCATGATCTAAACATTGTTTTGATAATGGAGGAATTTATACAATAAGTTTGAAATTCCTGGATTCTTAAAAAAATTTCAAATGAAATTTTATCTTCAGTGTCACATTCTTAGGCTACTATAACAAGTTTTATTGATTCTTATCTTGCTAAAGATAAGATTTTATCCAAACACATTGAGTTAACCTGTTTAAAAACAAATTTTTCAAGCTTTCAATTTCAGAGCTATTAATTTTTTCCTATATTTTGTTTCACATACACACAAACACATGCTTTCTGTGTTGTGCTACTTTATTATCTAATAAAAACAAAATTTATTGGAATAGTTTCTGGAAGGTCAAAATTTTACTGACTTTTAATACTAGTATTTAAGATGAACAGAAACTATGGCCTCTTACCAGTATTTGTAACAGATTATTGATCCTATACTTAGCTGACATGTTTAACATTTGAGAAATATATAAAGGAGAGATATATGAAAGAACCTATCACAATAACTCACATATATTATCTAAAATCTTTCTAATTCATTTTGTCTTCTGTAGTTTTCTTACAAAATCTACATGAATTCTTGGGAAATTAGGAAAACACATGACGTTGGCAAGTTTTGCAAACCAGCCTTACCAAGCACTGGGTTTCTTTATATATTTGGAATATCAATACTAGAAATAAATGTGCAAGCTTTTCATGGTATTCTCAAACCAACACCTGGAAGTAATTATGTCATTTCTTAGGATATTTGCTTAAGATGATTCACAAAAGTGAGAGGAGGAAGAGGATTAGGCTATAGTCACTGGACCAATTCACTTACACTCAAAATTTACAGATTAGGATTAAAAGAGTGCAAATTCCTACAAAATTTGGAAGAAACAGTTAATTATAAAATTATATAATTATTCTATAAATTTGAAAAAATCCAACACTACCAAACACCATTTATAAGATTATAATAAGCCTGTTTCAAAATTAGGTATGAACAATACAGACCAATTTTACTTATAAACAAAAAATAAAATCATAAACACATTTTACTTACAAACATAAAAAAATTTCAAATAAAATATTATACAACTGAACACTTTACTAGAAATATATCTTATCTGTGGGGAGGGTGTTTCTCCCCCTCCAGTTTCCTCTAGGCTTTCTGACTTGCTTAATAGGGAAAAGCTGAGAAACACTTGTGAAGTTCATAGTCCAGAGACAAATGACTGAGATTTCATCATAAGATTAGAGAAGGCTTCTCTTCTCCCATGACTTCCCACTACACCAACAGGGCTCTAATATAACAATGGATTACAAAAATGCTGCAAGATGAAGACTCTCTAAAGAAAAAAAGAATACTTACAGAAACCAAAGTCAAAAAAATGAGACAAAAATAAGAACACTAGAGAAATTTGAAGCCTTTGACACCTACAGCTATAGAAAACAATAAATACAGGCTAAACTTAAATCAGGTTAACATAAAACCTCACACTATCTCAGTTTTCATTATCCAATACACTATGTTTGGTGTTTTAGTTTGAATTGCTGTAACAGAACACAACAATTTAGTTGGCTTATTGATGATAGAAATTAATTTTTTGAAGTTCTGGAGTCTGGAAATCTGAGATCATCATGTCAGCATTGTCAGGTTCTGGTGAGAACTCTCTTATTATTTGCATATGGCTGACTTCTCATAGCAGAAAGAGCAGGAGAGCTTTCTGAGGTTTCTTTATAAAGACACTAATCCTATTCATGAGAGCTCCACCTTTATGACCTAATCACTTCCCACCCACACCTCTCCAAATACCACTATATTGGGGATTAGGATTTCAACCACTATATTATGAATTGGGAGGGAGCACAAATATTCAGGCCATAATGTTTGGCTTCCAACAACAAAAAATATTACAAGGAATGATAATAGGTAAGAAAAAAATGTCTGGAGAGACAAAGAAGCATCAGAAAGACTAGATATATAGCAGGGTTTGGGATTACCAGACAAGAAATTTAAAGTAATATGATTTATGCCTTATGGGCTCTAATGGCATAAGTAGGCAACCTTCAAGAACAGATAGATAATGCAAGCTGAGATATGGCAACTCCAAAAATATTCAAAAGAAAATGCTAAAAATAAAAACTGATGGAGTAATAATATCAAAATGGCAACACTGGTCATTCCTGACTTTGCTGCCCTTACAAGAAGAACTAACAACTATTCATGTATACCACTGAGAAAGATTCTTAGAGCTTGAGAATGAAGTTGAGATACTTTCCTGCTTCCAGAAACCAAGGCAGACTGTATTAGAAGGGTAGGAGAAAGAGCTACACACTGACCACATTGCCTCTCCCCTAGTATAGCAGCACATAGAGAGGTCTCCCCTGAGTTTATGATCCATCCAATGGTGATTGAGAATCCAGGGGTAACATTCAGGCCCCTCAGTGTTGTGAGTAGTTTTATGGGAGCCTCTATCCTTGTTTTTCCACACTGGGATCACAGGGGAATCTCCAAGGCTCATTCACTGTGAGTCTAATTGAGATATAGAAGAGGGGAGGGGCTTTGAATGACCATCACTTGGGTCTTGGTGAACCAGGTTTCTATCTGCAGAGCCCAAGTGATAGTCCCAATTAGTGGTTTTACCCCTCTGTAAGGCCAAGTCAGTGGCACAGGCTGACCTGAGAATTTGGTAGGATGTCAGTCTGCCTAATTCAGGTCTGCCAGTGAGGAGTTCTGCTGTGCCTGGAGCCTGTTCTGCCCATGCCCAGGCAGAAAAGCTAAGCCATAGTCCCACTCACTGCAGATCATGGTTTCTGACCCCTCCAGACCAGAAAACCTGCTCAGAAAAATTTGGTAGTTGCCTGAAATGGGCCCTTCCATTTCCACTCAGGTAAGAGCCTGAGTCATAGACTCAACTATGGGGGAGCCTGGACCCCAATTCTCACTGATGGAGGGCTGTCAAGAACTCCTGGAAGCTGCATAACTCAGCAACTCGTGGACTGAGAGGTGGGTGGGCAGAACTGATCGCCCAGAGCAAAGTTGGTGGTCCTGTTTGTCCATGAAACATGGGGCACACGTTGGCTTGAGTCAAGACCACAGAGGCTATTAGTAGCCTTGGAGCTACTTCTCCCACTGAGCCTGGGCTGGGAAACTAATTCACAACCCCACCGATTTCTGAATACAGCCTGCTGTGCTGCCTGACCTAAGGGAGGAGTGATTGACTTCCAATACACTAGTTTGGCCTGGTGCCCTGTCACAGGTCACTCTGTTGACCTGCTGTAGCCTGAAGAGCCATGGTCAGCCTGCCTGTCTGCACACTACTAAGCAAATGCGTCTTGCTCCACACATCTCTTCTCCAACCTTCAGTGGCTGCTTGGTGCCATATTTGACAAATCAACACCATTAGTGTTGAGTGCTTCTTAATTCAAGATGCGGCATCTTTGTCATCTGAAGCATGAGTGAGAAGTTGGCAATGATGTGGTGGTGGTTTAAATGCAGTATTGGCCATGTCCAAGTTGTCAACTTCAAGAGTCTGTTTACAAAAGACAAAGAACACAGACCCAAACATGTTTGATCCTCTTCTTCCTTCTGCTGTGACCTTTGGGATCACTTTAGGATACAATTTGAAACCGGTCCAGTCCTTGGGGCTGCACAGGGAAAGCAGTGTTCTTGTATGTCTCTTGTGGGATTAGAAAAATAAACCTGTACAACCTGCCCACAGAGCACACAGGAAGCTGCATAGCTAATTCCATAGTCCTATTTACAGTACCACTTTAAAGTACCAACTCATGACTTTCCCTACCTGCAAAGCAAAACTTGTGGTTTTGTGGTTTTCACCTGACTAGAATATTCAGTGCATATTTCTACCTGATTCAGGTCCCCAAACAACAATCCATGTAAACCCTGGGTCCCAACCTGCTACCCCACAAGAGCAAGAAAACTAATTTATAGCCTCACCTTCTGATGAGTATGATATGCAGTCCTGACTACCTATTAAGCCTGACTAGAGAGTCCTGGCAACCACAGAACCCACCCTTCACTTGTTCAGGAAGCCAAGCCAGCATTCCTATTCAGCTATTTTCAGCCAGAGGTAAACTCTTTTTCTCTGACCTCACAGCTTAAACAGTTGTCTTGCCTAGACTCTAGTACAAGTTCCACCTGCCCAAGGAAGTTCCTAGCAGATATGTCCAGAAACCCAAACTGAGCTGACTGGTGAAGAACTGTTTCTGCCAAAGTGAACCTGCAAAGTCTGGAGGAGAAAGTCACTTACTCAGATGCACCAATACCCATGTCAGAAATTAAGAATCATAAAATAAAATAATGCAAATATGACATTGCCAAAGGAAACTAATATAGTTCTAGTAATTGGCTGTAAAGAAATGGAGACTGTCAGACAATTAATATTAAATAATCCTCTTTAAAGAAGTTTAGTGAACTATAAGAACACAGAGACAACTAAATAAAAATAAGAAAACAATGCACAAACAAAATGAGAAGTTTGTTCAGAAAAAGAATTAGAAACCACCAAACAGTCTCAAAGTTCTTGAGCTGAAAAATATAATAACTGAATTGAAAAATTCAATGTTGAGCTTCAAAAGTAGACTCAACCATGCAGAAGAAAGAATCAGTGACCTGCTAGATAGGACAATTAAAATCATCCTAAGCCAGTGGAGCAAATATAAACAAACAAACAAATACTTATGAGACTAATGGGACACAATGAAAAGAAATATTTGCATTATGGGAATTATAGAAGTAAAAGAGAAAGAGAAAGGGCCTACACATATATTTAAAACAACAATGACTGAAAACTTCCCAATTCTAGGGAGAGAAATAAACATCAGATTTAGGAGGCCCAGAGACTTCTAGACAGGTTGAATCTAACTAGTGCTACACTGAGATACATTATAATTAAATTGTCAAAAGTCAAAGACAAAGAATTTTAAAGCAGGAAGAGAAAAGAGAGAAGTTAACCACAAGGGAATCTCCATAAAACTAGATTTCTCAGCAGAAACTTTTCAGGCCAGAAGAGATTGGTATTCAAAATATCAAAGTAAAAAACCATCAACCAGAAATGAAGGAGGAATGAAGACTTCTCCAAACAAACAAAAGCTGAGGAAATTCATTATTACTAGACCTGCCTTATAAGACATGATAACTAGAGGTCTTTGAGTGAAAATTAAAGAAAACTAATTAACATCATAAATGCATAAGAAGGCAGTGTAAATATCACTGATAATGATAAATATGTAGTCAAAGTTGTATTCTAAAATAGGGTAACTGTGGTATATAATTCATTTACAATTCATTTATAAAAGTTAAAAACAAATATAGTAAAAGGAAGCATAATTATAATAGTCTGTTATTAGTTACACAATATAAAAAAAAAACATATAAATTGTAACCTCAATAGCCTAAAAGTGAATGGGAGGAGAAACAAAAATGTAAATTTGAGAAATTTTAATGAATTGAAGTTATTAGTTTAAAATGTTATAATTTTAAGATATTTTATGTAAGCATCACGGTAATCACATGGTAAGGGCCTATAGTAATTACACAAAAGAACATGATAAGGAAGTTAAAACATACTCATAGCATAAGACATCAAAACACAAAAAAGACTGCAGGGTAAGAAATAAGTAATGAGGATCTGCAAGACAACCAGAAAACAAAAGAATGACAATAACAAGTCTTTGTTTATCAATGATTATTTTAAACATAAACAAATTAAATTTTCCTATCAAAAAACATAAAATGGCAGAATTGATGAAAAAGAATGATTCAATGCATATAAGAGACTCACTTTAGCCTTAAAGACACACATATAATAAGAAAGAAGAGATAGGAAAAAGATCATTATATAATGATAGAGAAAGGTCATTACATAATGATAAAAAGGACAATACATCAAGAAGATATGTGTCCAAATTCAGACACCTAAATACATAAAAAACAGAGCTAAAAGAAGAAATAAACAGCAGTACAATAATAGTTGAGGATTTTAATAATTCACTCTCAATATTGGATAGACATTGAGACAGAGAGACACAGCAAGGTAACAACAGATATTAACAACACTATAGATTAAATGCACCTTAAAGACATGTAAGGAACATTCTATCTGCCTACAGCAAAATACACATTCTTCTCAAACACATATAGAACTTTTTTTTAGGATAGGCCATATAAAGGCCACAAAAGTTAGCAAATTCAAGATTAAAATTATATCAGGTATCTTATCTGACCACAATAATATGAAACTAGAAATCAATAACAAGTGGAAAACTTGAAAATGCATGAATACATGAAAATTAAATATTACTTTTCTGAATAATCAGTGGATCAAAGAAGAAATTAAGGGGAAAATAAAAAGTAGCTTGAGAAAAACTAATATGGGAACACAACATACTAAAACTTACGGGATGCATCAAAAGCAGCTCTAAGAATGACATTTATAGCAATAAATGTCTACATTAAGAAGAAAGATGCCGAATAAACAACCTAACCATGTGCCTTAAGAAACTAGAAAAAGAAGAACAAAATGAATCCAAAGTTAGCAGAAAGAAAAAATAGAGATTAGAGCAGAAACAAATAAAATAGAGAACAGAAAAACAATAGAAAAATTTAACCAAACTAAGAGTTAGATCTTTGAACAAAATTGACAAACTGTCAGGTAAAATAAGGAATAAAAGAGAATCCAAATCAACAAAATTATAAATGAAAATTACAACTGATACCAAAAAAAATACAAAGAATCATGAGGCTACTATAAACAACTATATGCCAACAAACTAGATAACTTACAAAAATGGAAAAATTCTTAGAAACATACAAATTGCCAGGACTGAATTTAAAAAAAATAAAAAGTGCTAAATAGACCAATTAATAGAAAGAGAAATAATTATTAATAAAAATTTTTGGATAAAGACCAGGATTAAATGGCTTCAGTAATGAAGTTATCAAACATTCAAAAAAGAATTAACATAAATCTTTCTCAAATATTCCAAAATATTGAAGAGTAGGGAACACTCCCTACTCATTTTATGAGGCCAAAATCACTGTACCAAAGGCAAAAAAGACACTATCAGAAAACTACAGATTAATAACCCTGATAAATATAAGTGCAAATTGTTAAAATAAAATACTAGCAAATAAAATTCAGCAACATATTAAAGTAATTTGTCACCATGATCAAATAAGATTTATACCTGCTGTTAAGGATGGCTCAACATATGCAAATCAGTTAACATGATATAACACATTAACAGAATGAAAGAAAAAATCATATGAGCATCTCAATAGATGAGGGAAAAACATTTGACAAAATTTAACATTTGTTCATTATAAAAAGTCTTACCAAATTAGGTATAGAAGGAAGGTACTTCAATATAATATTGGTCATATAAGATAGACCCACAGCTAATATTATACTCAATGGTGAAATATTAAAAGCTTTTCCTCTATGACCAGGAACAAGACAAGGATGTCCACTGTCACCACTTCTGTTCAACACAGTACTGAAAATCCTTGCCAGAGCAATCAAGCAAAACAAACAACAACAACAACAACAAAAACTATATATATTTTCCAATTACTGTCTCTTGAAGAACCCCTACTGACATATCACAGAACTCTACGATTCAACAAAACCCTGTTTGAGTGGCATGGAAATGTAGTAGATTGATGTTCTTTGCCAGGATCTCTTTACATTTGTAAAGGATGTTCTTTGCTGTCCTTTTTTTGTGATTAATTTTCTAAGCTCACTCTCCCCTTTATGTCACTGTCAATTTTCTAGACAATTTGCTCCTCTGTCCTCCAGTCCTGTAAAAAAGTCTAAAATGATTGCTTAAACAGTTGAGATGAGGAACAGAATCTGGACTTGGTGTCACTTTAGAAATTCTTGATAATTAGTAACATTAAGAGAATTGTAAATGCTTAAAGATATTTACTAGAAATGGGAGAATGTGATAGACAATTGTCATTAACAGTTCTTTAATCAATTGTCATATTAGAATGTATTTTATGTTCAACAAGGACATTATGATTAGGTTGAGAGACTGTAAGTATTAGAAATTCACTCATTCACCTAATAGATATTTATGGAGTACCTACTATGTGGCAGACAGTATTTTAAGCCTTGGGATTTTTACATAATAAATGGAAGCCTACACTCAAATTCCCTTGTCCCAAATTGTTTTCATCCCAGAATTGCAGGAAAATCCACAGAGTACTTTCTTTTATAGAGAAGGTCCTTTCTTAGGCCCCAAATCATGTTTTCCTTTCTTTCTTAGAACAGCCTACATGGACTTATTCTGTTTTTCTCCCTCTTATTAGCTATAACAACCTTTTTACCTCATTCTAGTCAATCTAGTTGCAAAACAAATAAAACAAAACAAACAAAAACATTATATATCTAGTACTCCTTTTCTTGTGTCCTGAATTAAAATATTCTATATTCTTTTAAGTTTTGGAATTTTGATTATATTTCATATAGAGGCAGTAATCATGGTTAATTACTAATTAGTAATCCCAGTCTGGCAGAAAGACAAAGAATATGCAGCATCCCTTATAGAAAGTTTTCTTGGCTCAGTTTCGTGAGTTATGCACATAGCTATATGCTCATATCCCATTATCTAGAACTTAGACTGTGGCCATGCCTACTCACAAATGAATCTGGGAAATATAATTGGGATATATGTTCAGGAAAAAAAGAAAAACACATTATCTAATGAGACAGCTTAGCCATTCTCTGCTATAACTGATGAGGATTCTAGGATTCTGGAACATTTCTAAAACTACTTAAAGTAGTTGGTTGATTATAATTGCTTTTTAATTTCTATAGTTATGAATTTACTTAAAATATCCATGAGGTCAGTGATTTTGTTTGTCTTCTTACACAGCATAAAGGTACTCAGTGAATGAATAAGTATATAAAGAAAAAAATGAATAAAATTATCTTTTGACTTCAAGGAAATAATTGGCTCTTCTGATATTTGACACTCAATTCAATAGGACTCTGAATCACGCTATAGTTGATTGTCTATTCTCCCACTTATTCTGAGAATAAAACAATTGGGAAAATAATAAAGTGAAAAATAAACCTTATATATAGATCTATTTACCAGACTATATTACACCCTGTTCTTTTCTTAACTTGTTCTACTTAAGTGATAAAGGAGCAGGAGTAACTCCGATGCAATTATACAATCATTACACAGCATTTGAACATATGCCTTGTGCCAAGGGAACCAAAATGTGATCTCCATCAGCTAGGAGAAACTCCTATAGTTAGTTGTTGCAGTTATTTATATCAAGTTTGGTCCAGCATAGCTGTGACTCTTACAAAAGGCTATATATGTAGATCCAGTTATCTTGTGCTATTTGCTGTCTCCCTAAAACTGGAGACCTATATTGGATCTTAATTTCCTTTCCTTTTTTTTTTTTTTTAGATATTTTTGGGTGAGGTAACCCTTGGGTGACCTCACAGATTGCAAGAACCTTGTCAGCTTACAGTTCTTTATATTTTATTTTTTACACCAACAGCACCTGGTTTTCCTAGTAGTCTCCCATTCAAGCACTAATCAGACCAAACCCTGCTTAGCTTTCGAGATCAGACAGCATCAGGCTTGTTCAGGGTGGCATGGCCATAGATTGGATCTTAATTTCTAATCAGTGCATCGCAATGTAATTCACAGTCACATATTCTCAACACTATCAAATATCTAGCTCACCAGGGACATAGCTCTTAGCATCTTGTACATACTAGAAGATAAACACATATATCAAGGATTATAACATGATATGTTAAGTGCTGTAGTGGAGGTATAGCAGGGGAGAGAATAATAAACTTTCTTGGGAGTTGAGAAAGCCTTTTCAGAGAAACTGACCTTTGAGCTGAAATTTGCTTTATGAACCAAAAGGAGGAGGCAAATGGTTATCAAGACTGCTTGCAAAGGTTTAAAAAGGATGAAATGGAACAGTATAGGTAGCCAAAGTATGGAGTAAGAGTCTGTAGGAGAAAACAAATAGAAAGAAGTTTGAGTAAAATGCCGGAGGGTCTTTCATGTTATATTAAAATAGTTATACATTTTATTTATTAGCAGGGATAAAAGATGATAATTTGGAAGGGCCAAGCTAATTCAGATGCTTTGACACAAAAGATGTTTTTATATATCAAATTTAAAAGATTTTAACTTTTGCAACAAAATAATGGGAGCAACAGCCATTGCTGGCTCTTTCTCTCTGATTTCTATCCCCAAGGTGTGCTGTAAATACAGTTAGCCTTAGAGATGAGATGAGGAGGTAAAGTTTAAGAGTAATGATAAAGAGTATGAAACTCAGGGATGGTGTAGGATGTCTGCTCTGCACATTACCTGTTTAAAAACAAAAACATCCAAGAAGGCAAAACAACTCGAATTCTAATGGTACAGGTTTTTTAGGGGGCCATGTCAAATGTTCCTCAGTAAAAATGTCAAGGGCCCTGTGTTAAAATAGCTTTAACCATTTTGTGCCTCAAAGGTAATATGAATTTTTTTTAATAAAAGATTTTCTTAAGCAAAGTACAGAAATATAATCAATTGCGTCTAATAGGGATACATTTCTAAAGATAAGCTAAGATAAATATGTTGAAATCATTGAGATATAGAGTCTATATAATTCCTTGTGTATTTAATATATAAATAACAAAATAGAAAATAATTTTCTAATAGTTTAGACTACTTTCAAAGATGTGGTATTGAAAAATGAAGTTATTCAAACAAAAGCTTAGATGATTTTGTAAAAAAGAATTCTAGTAACATATGAGATATTAATTATTTATGGCTTCAAACCCCTAGATTGAAAAATGATAATAAAATAACTTCAACTCAAATTTGTAACAAGCGTTTCATGACATTTTATACTAAAGCAGAGCCCTTTGTAGAACACAGATTTTTAAATAATGTCAAGATCTCCTAACCATAGTTTGACATTTATTCAAAAATACTTTTTGGGTAACTATTATGTGCCAGTCATTGATTATCAATACTGATGATATTTTTTTTAACTAAGATTGATAAAATTTCACATAGGAATTGTGTTTTATTGAAAGATATAAACAATGAACAAATAAACAAACACATATAAATATGCCAGGTTATAATGAGTTCTATTTTTAAAAAAGCAGAGAGAGAGGTACAAAATGGTGAAAGATAATGATGACTTTTGATAGAGTGAAATGATTCTTTGAGAAAAATCAATCTGAGCAAAGATCTGAATGAAGCAATGGCACAAACCAAGAAGTAATCTAAAGGGAAAGTGTTCCAAGCAGAAGGTAGAGATGATACACAGGCCTGGAAAAAACAAACATCTTCATTTGTTTGAAAAGCAGCAATAATATTAGTGAGGTATTTGCAAAATGACTTAGGGGAAAAGTTATAGGAGAGAAATTCAAAGAGGAAGTAGGGAAGGATTATGTAGGGCCTTGCGGAACATAGTAAGAAGTTTAGATTTTAATTTATTTGCCTAGAGAAGTCTTTGGAGGGTTTGAGCAGAGATATGATACAATTTTATGTGCATATTTTAAAAATACCATGGCTGATATGTGAGCAATAGACTCTAGGAAAAAAGTGTACAAGTGAGAAAACGGAAGTCTTCAGTAATCCTTACATGATGATTATAGCTTAAACCAGGGTTGTAGCAATGTTTAATATTTGCTTTATATTGTGAGGTAGTTCTTTCAGAATTTTTTTTAAGGGGTGGAAGGTAGGTTATAGGAAAGAGAAGAATCGTAAACAAATCCTGGATTTTTTTTTCTATAAAACCTGGTTAAGAGTGGCATTTGCTGAATGAAAAATGGAGAAAGTTTTTTATTTAGCAAGTGTAACATTATTGAGACTTATCTTTCACACTTGTTAATTTTGAGAAGCTTATTAGATGTCCCATTGGAAATGCTGAGAAGGTAGTTGGTTCTATTACTCTGGATCTCAGGAGGATAGTTAGGGCTGTGATCATTAATTTTGGAATCCTTACCATGCCAATTCCATTTAAATCATGCAACTTGATGAGATTATCTAGAGTGGCAATTTGGGAAAATACTAAATGCCAAGGGAGGAAACACTAATAAAGAAGCCAATAATCAGGAGAAAAATGGAAAGCATTTTAAAGCCAACTGAGGAAATGAGAGAGTACTCACTTTGTCAAATCATTCAGAAATATCAATAAAAATGATTAACTTATTTAGCTAGACTGCTCCTAACATGTGGTCAGAAAATATCTATGCACAATTCGACATGTTCACATTGTTTAACATTACAGAGGACCCTATCATCACTACTGTAAAATCTCATAGTGCCCATTTACTTAAAGCTTTGGGTATTATTAAATATTCAATTGTTTAGACTCTCTGATTTCATCCACCTCCTAGTTTCAAAATTCTTAAAATTCATAAGTTTTTTATTATAAACATCTATAAAACTCTTATTATAGTTGGCCCTGTCTCAAAACACGTTTGTTTAAAAAAATTCCATATTCCTAAACAACAGAATAAAACTGAACCATAACAGATGTGATTCTACAATGAAACATTTAAAAATTGATTTGGGCCATATTATAAAGGCCCTTGAATTTCAGAATGCGATTTTAGAATGTTTGTTTTCTATGCAATATTAGCTTCAGATAAATTATTCTGGCAGTAAAGGAAGAGCAAATTTGAAATAGGAGACATTAGAGACTAGACAATAGGCAATTTGATTCTTGGTTTAGAGTTGAAGAGCAGGCATAATAAATAGAGGAAGATATACAGGAGGAGAGGAGATTGTAGGATTGTGATTCAAAAGCAAGCTGTTTGAAAATATAGAAATATATTGGCAACTCCTAGGCAGAAATTGTGGTTGGAATATGAAAGAGAGTAAAAAGAAAGAGAGGAAAAGGAAAGAAATGTGAGTATCAAATTTGATAATGTCTATATTTAGAGGTTAGAGAAGGAAGAGGTGTTATTTAAAAGACTGAGGAGAATGGGAACAGGAATCATGACAGGGAGATCAGGTATTAGTGACGAAGAGAAGAAATCTTTACATTTAATTGTTTAGAGGACAAAAAGAAGACATGCATGTGTTTGTAGCCCACAACAAGATGACCCTATCACATATTGTCTAAACTGGGATACTAATGAAAAGAGATACCAAACAATAATCATGCTAATTTATCTATAACATCTATAAAAGAGGATTGTTACTGGAATGCTAGATGTATAGTCTCTACAGATAAGTGGAGTGAGTTGGGGTATAATTATAGACTATATATTGCAAACAAGAGGGTAAACACTTGGTAAATTCAGACAAAAGAAGAGAGAATAAAATCAAGAGCACAAGCAGAATAGTTAGCTATGATAAGAAATGGAGAGAGTGTTCTTCCTAGATGGCAATAGCAAAGTTAGTGTAGGAACACAATGGCCCAGAGGCATTTATAAATGAAAAATAGAGCTTTGAAGGACTTCCCTTTAGAAAGTCTTGATTACTCAGTTCAATTAAGTAGGCCAGAAGGTCAACTAATGAACATGAAAGGTGGAATTGGAAATCTGAAAAAGGTAGAAAGCTTTTCAAAGGGCCACTCTTGGAAATGGTGCAGGAAGTCATTATACATTTGATGAAAAGTCACCAAGCATGATCAAGGTCTCACTAAGTTTAATTCGACAGACAGATAAATTTCATAATTATGGCTGCCATCTACTGAATACTCTTCTAAGTGCTTTACCTGAGTAACCTCATTTTTATCTCATAACAACCCGAATGAAATAGATGCTATCTTATTCCCATTTTATGAATGGGGATTCTGAGGTACAGAGTGTTTACATGAAAACCCACAAAAGATTGCACAGCTAAGATTTAAGGAGTCATGATTCAAATCTAGCCAATCTGATTTCAGAGCCCAGGAACTTGACCACTGAGCACTCTGCCTCTCAAGGTTGATGTTAACTGTGTTTTGAGGTCATAAAACAGAATTCAGAGTGATATTTACACATAGAAGTAAAAGCATTTTACAAGATTATGCATATATCTAAGGAAAGCCAAATAGAAAGAATTGCCCAAGGTAAGTACTTCTCACTGGTTGCATTTGTTGAAGCTTCCACCATGATCTCAAATGATGCTGTCATTGAAGCCAAGTAGAATGTAGTCAGTCTGTCACAGGAAGGTTTATACTATGTTGCCCTATAGTTCTACAGATGAAAAGATGATTACTAGCATGGTATTTTCAGAACTTCAAAGAATATCAATCAGGAATTCCTGAAAGCTGAAATGTGCTTTCCTGAAGTGAGCAAGCTGGTATAATAATTCTTAAATCCTTTGTTGTTGTGGAGAAAATTTCTACAAGTTTCACCATAAAAAAATATTTTATACTACAGCCAGCAAAAAATCATATCAATCTAAGATCTAACATTAGTTTTTTATGGTTTGGTTGCTTGGCAATAAACACGCACTGAAAATGCAGTTTGAGGGGGAAAAATGCCTCAATAAAGAGAATTCCCCTCAGGGTAGGATGACAATCTCCACTAATATTTTACATTAAAAAAAAAAAAAATCAGACATAAGAGTTCCTAAGAAAATTACAAAGTTAATCACAGCTTTCCAGACAGGTAATTTTTAACATTTTTACATTTCTTTATTCCACTATCTTGCACAGTGGTTGACCTATAATTTTAGTAGATAATTATTGAATAAGTTATGTCTATTTTAATTTTGTAAATTCTAAACTATGTGCACTACTAAATAAACATGATATTTGCTATGATGGTATTTTCTTTTAAAAGACCTTCTTTTTCCACTAAAATTGATAGATTTATGTACAGCTGATAAAATTATATCTATTTATTTGACTTTTACATCTGAAAGTATATTTCCATATGTAAATACATTATTCAGTTGTAAAATGGACAGATTGACTTTGATACTTATTAATTAGTTTCTAGAAAAGTAATACCTCAAGGCCAATTTTCAAATTAAAAAAAAAACCCTGTATCATTTATAAAATTCAAGAGAACATTATTAAAATATAGTTTAAAGAACAGAGGTTTCAAGAGGGATTCTAGAAGAGTTGACTTTAATGTCAAATCTCCTATTTTTTTTTAATGTTTCAACACATTCAGTAACATTTGAAACATTATACAGCAACAAAAATCTGTGGAGGATCCACAGCCTGGACTGACAGTTACTTCTAAGCACACAGCTCAGAGTCTCACTATACTGGGATCACAGCCTTGACAGGTAAAGGTCTTTAAACTTCCTCCCCAATTTGTCATGCCTTCTTTAAAAGGTTGAATACCTTTTTTTATAAAATTTTATAAGTTTCCTTATTTGGTTATTACTGTACTTGAGCTACAGTCTGAAAGCCTCTGAAGAGCACACATAAAGATTGAAGCAGAGTTAAAGAATGAGTTGCCATGGTTTTTCTTCTAAAAAAAAAAACTAACTATGATTAATGCTGTTACACTTTAGAGTTAAAGCTCCTTTCTGGTAAGTGTCCCTGCTATTGGAGTAGTTTGAGTTAATTAGTATAGTCCCTAACTAGTATAAAAAATAAAGTCCATAAATACCCTTAATGACAATCTTATTGGATTACTATTTACTTTCACTTTTGCAGGTGGCTAGATTTCCAACTATTATAATTGCCAGCATATTGATGTTAAGAACTCATTTACCGAAAGCCCACAATCTGTTTTCTTAAGGTATTGTTAATTGGGGGAAGATTTAATGTAATGTAAGTTAATAAAATGAATGGTGCTAAACTTAGTTGTAACACAAACTGACAATGTTAAAAACTAATTCTGCAAATGCTATAGAAAATATTAAAAGATTACTATTAGAAATAATAGTTTAATAAAATAAAAAGACAAACCAGAATCAGGGAGATAATCTTTCTAAAACACAACACATAAAGGGCTTGTAGCCAAAATATTCAGAGAACTCTAAAACTCAAATAAAAGAAAGCAAATAACCCAATGAAAAATGTGAGTAAAAAACCTGAAACAGAGATCTCACCAAAGAATACAAACAAATGACAAAATAAGCACTTGTTTACCATCCTCTGTCATTAGAAAATTGAAAATTAAAATGGGACACCACTACACACCTGCGAGAATGACAAATATTCAAAACACTGATAACACCACATTGCTAGTTGTTGGGAGCCCTTTCTGCTTCCTGTCTTGCAAACAGGGTTAAAGTTGCCTGCAAGCTAGAAGTTTGCAGGGCCCGTGGGCTCTATGCAGAAGGAGGAAGTTTGACTTAATGTAAAGAGTTGAACAGTTTCTTGCCCCAGGGAATGGGAGACAGAACAGGATGAAAGAGGTTTTGAGAGAACTTATGTAAATGTCAGCAATTGTTAAAATATCTGTGGATTTTGCTTCCCATGCATTTCCAAGAGTATAAATATTCTGTGCTTAATAAACTCGGGGGCTCAGTATTTACTGTTAGCCCTCCCGAATCTATCTTTTGTCTCCCTCTCTTTGTCTTTCTTTTCTCTTTCTTTTCTCAACCCTCACTCCCCCTCTCAGGAACTGTTCCATCTTAGCCAGCGGGCTCCGGCAGCTAGTAATGATGTAGAGCAACAAGACCTCTCCTCCATTGCTGGCAGGAGTGCAAAATGGCCCAGCCTCTTTGGAAGATAGTTTGGCAGCTTCTTACAATACAAAAAATATTCATACTAAATGATCCAACAATTAAGTTCCTTGGTATTCACACAAATAACTTGAAAACTTACATCCACTCAAAAACCTACACATGAATGTTTACAGCAGCTTTATTCATAATGATCAAAACTTGGAAGCAAAGATAATATCTTTCAACAGGTGAATAAATAAACAAAATATAATATATTCAAACACTGGACTATTATTCGGTGATAAAAAGAATGATCTATTAAGTTACAAAAGACATTTTGAGAAACCTTAAATATATATATTTCTTAATGAAGGAAGCTAATCTCAAAAAGCCAAAGACTGTTTGATTCAAACTATATGATGTTCTGGAAAAGACAAAACTAGAAGACAGTAAAAAGATGAATGGTGTGGAAGGAGAGAAAGAGGGAAATATAGGTGGAGCAAGGGGAACTTATAAGGCAGTAAAGTTATTCTCTATAGTACTGTAATGCTGGATGTATTTGTCAAAATCCATAGAACATGCAACACAAAAATGAACTCCAATGTAAACCATAAATTCAGTTAATAATGATATATAAATATTTACTCACCATTGTAATAAATATGCCACACTGATGGAAAATGTTATTAATTGGGGAAATTGAGAGGAGGATAAAAGGTATAAGGGAATTCTTTGTACTTTGGCCTCAATTTTTTTTATAAATCTTACAACTGTTTTAAAAAATAGACAATAAAAGAAAATGGCATTCAAATGAAAATTTTAATCAATTTAGGAAGTCCTAAAACTGTATATATTTTCATTATATATAAAAGACAATTTTTTCAGATAATTTTTTTCCAATCAAGAAAAAAATATTTTTATAAATATGAGCCATATTATCCAACTGTATGAAGTAGATAATAAAACATTCATATATTATATTGAAATAATACATGGGATTTCAGAATATTTGCATGTAGCACTTTAACCAAAAACTCTAATCACAAAATTTTACCTAAAAATATTTACCTATAATTATTGAAGTATTTCTTTTATAGCCTAGAATAATTAATTTGAAAACTAAATTAGCTCATTACAACTGATTGTAAATATATAAATATTTTTATTTATTAAGTTTAACTGTTTCTCTTTTAAAAAGTAATAACTTTTACAATTGTTCTAAGTAGTTTTCTGAGAAGAGAAAAATTTGTTTTTAGATCTCACATATAATATTGGATAATTCACACTATATGTGAATTTACTTTTAAAACAAAATAAAAACAAAACATTCTAAATTTGTAAATTTATAGTACACATAACATGATGGATAATATATAGTTAGCTGCTCAGCTGAGACGTGTACATATATATAAGAAAATAGATGTGCTAGACATGGTGTACTAATATACAGAAACAAAACTAATTGGATTTTTCAATTCTAAGACACACTATTTTCACATTTTAATTTCTCTAAAATTGGAATGTGCCTTAAAATTAACATCAGCTTAAATTAGATGAATTTCAATGACCACTACGTGAAAAGATTGTGTGTATGATATTTCAGGCTTGAGCTCAGTTTAATTGGAACACTTTTGATAATGTAAATTTCTAATTCTATTTTTAAATATGCAAGATCAAGAATACAAAGGATATTGTGTTTTCCATATGAATGTTAGTGTTTGTACTGAATGAGAGAACGGAGATAGGAAGTACATGTAAGGAAATGAAGAGTGTTTCCCCAATTTTTAGCTGATCATCTGGAATAATCCTTCTTCTTTCATGCATAATTGCTATACATAAATTGTCATGACCAGGTCTTGGGTTAATTGTTAAAGAAAATAGGAGTCTGGATTCATATTTTAAAGAAGTTTAGAGTCTACTCACAAAAATAGATCATAGAATATGTTATATAACATTTGACATCTTCAACAAAATTTCATCTTTCCATTTTTTATACAGATGAATGCTAAAGTTTGTATTTATTTTTATTGTAGTTTGGTAATATTAACCTGGGGATATATATTGAAGGAAAGTAGATATGAAACAAAACTTTAAAGATTAAACAGACTGAACTTTGACATTGAGGAAGGCAAACATTTTTCCAGATTGAACAAATGGCTTATATACTAGATACAGTAAACAGATTGTTTTAAAAAATATTTTAAAAATCCAGTCCTCAACTGTGAGACACTTTATTAACCTATTTACTAAATGCCAAAACAACAACAACAAAAAAGGTATATCTGTATAAATTATAAATATTTGAGTTATAATAGCATCTCTTATTAGGAAACCAATGATTTATTCTCTCAGTACTTCCATAGTTCTCAAACAAGCTTACTTAGTCACAATGAAATGTCTTAAATATTAAAGTATGATGTTTATGTCTTTCCTCTAGTACTAGCCATTCAAAATATGTCATAAGATTGTTAATTTTATTATTATTGTTATTCATTTTAACACTTTGCTGATTTGCACGTAGCATTTTAAGCAAAAACCCTAATGCTAATATTTTCAAAAAAGTGATTGTTTTTTCAAAAGAAATGTTTTTTGTAGTGTATGAGGTATAGCCATATTCAAAGCAATGCAATATTTTAACTTGCAGTGCATTTGGAAAACATTATTTTGTTTGTTACTAACTCTTGAACCAAACTGGTTCAAATTCTGACTCTATCACCTTTTAGCTTAGGCAAAAACACAGCCTCTCTCTGTCTCAGTTTATTCTTTATCAAATGGCGGTTGTAATAGTGTTAATGAGAAAATATTTGTGAATTGTGTTGGTCAGGCTATGTGGGAGAAACAAATGAAAATTTTAAACAAATCTAAAAAATCATACTAATATACACAGAATGAATGGAAAAAATATTAAATGGCATTTAAATGCAATAAAATTAAATTGTAATACTTCAATATTGATATACAATTATGTTTTTAATTAAAATTTACCTATAATAGGCAAAATAATTATGTATATAAACTATTAGAAAAATAATGAGAGGGATTATAGAAAATTAGGATTAGTCAAGAAAGTACTGAGTAGTGAAAAGCTTTCAAATTTAAGATTCGATTTTTTCTTTGATTTGTAAAGTCTATGTGGGCCTGATCCTATCAACTGTGATGCAGCTTGGGAGGGCAATGGGAGAGTCACAAAGATACTGAAAGGTTTTTATAGTTTAGAGTACCAGTAACATACACAGATGAGACAACATTGTAATTTAGGTTTTACCTTGATAATGTAAACTATAAGGGTAAGATATCTAGGTTTTCTAGGTCATGCAACAGTGCTTATGACCATGTGCTCAGGCACTTTATATCAAGTAAAGAAAACAGCATCTGAAAGCTTTCAAATGCTGATGAGATACAAAATGATCAGTACACAGGTTTGAAACCCCGTGTGTTTTAACAAATAAACCAACTCTACTTATATGCATCTGATTATACTTTTGGTGAGAAAAATTTGCATATAACTATTTCCAAATAGCATAATTGACAATTATTTTCTTATTTTAGAAATATAGATCATTTTCATCAAGCTAATTTGAAAAGATTGACAGCCTTTGGTCAGACTTTGAAATAATCAGGTTTTTTTTTTCTTTGAATTACATAAGAGGGAGACATAGTTTTAATAAAATCATGTGCCTCTTAATTATCAGGGAACCTCTACAAGTAAATTACCATTCCCAGGATAGGATTTCTTTAGAGCACAGAGGCCATATACCTTCACAGAATAAACCCCATACCTTAGTTTCCTCTTCTAATACCTACTCAAATGGGCTGCCTAGCACATGGGAGCAAGTAGGTTCTATTTAGATTTGCTTGGCATCGTGTGTATTATGCGAAGCAGTCATCTATTTTACAGCTGCATAAAACATTACATGAATTTTATGATGCAGAAAAGCAGTAGTTTATTTCTCATTTTCCATCATGTAAATTTTTACTGAATAGATTTGCATGAAGAGTCACCTTCCTTAAAAATACAAATGAAAAATGCCATCATATGTACTTGCCCCTTCCTAACAATTTTTTTTTTTTTTTTTTTTTTGCCAGAAGCATATACTTTAAGAAGAAGAAAAGACAGAAGGACATTTTTAGGATGAAACTGCCAGGCAGAATTGCAGGTAATTTTAAGTGCTGTAACAGTAAGATTTAGAGCAGGAATAGAGGAAGAAGGTACAATTTGAAAACAGACTCCATATTCATTAAAAACTGGAGAAGAATATTTCTCTTCCCTTCAAAGAATTATGTATAAAATGGTGAAAAAGCCTCAACTCACTAAGAGTTTATACATCCAAATCGAAGTAAACTTCATGATAGAATCAGAAAATATTTTTCCTCAGAAGAAACACGTAGAAGTAATCTGCATTGTATCAAAAAATGAAAGAAGCCAATTGTCATATATAGTAATTGAAATGTTAATAATGTATTTTTACATTTATTGTCAACTCTAATTATTATTTCAATTCATTTCTATAATTAGTGCTATTAATAGTAGTATGAGGATAAATCTGGTTTTTAGAAGTATGTTAGACTTTTATACTTTTATTTCCTAGAAGGATGAAATTATAGAATACCTGTAATCAAAATAAGACATGTTTTTTAATCTGTGACTGTGCTTAAAGTTTTGGGAATATATTTTGAAGATAGATAGCACATATAAAAGTTTGAATTTTATATACCAACGTAGTATGTGATCAGTGCCAAATGATCAAACAAACAAAAAAAATGTGTGATTACAGCATGCAGAAGATAGAATGATCTCAATGGGCTGATGTCTTCAAAGACAACCTGATTAAAAAACTTGTGTTAGACCTTGAATAGATAAGAATGGAAAGATAAGAGACAATCAAAGAAGAAAGCATGCTAAGACTTAAGGTATAAGAGATTCTCAACCTAGACACTATTAACAGTTTGGACTTAATAATCAAATATGGGTGGCTGTCTTATACTTTATAGGATATTTAGCTGCATTCCTGTACTATAACTACTAGACGCCAGTAGCACACTCTGTTCCCTGTAGTGACAACCAAAATTGTCTCCAGATGTTGCTAAATGACCCTGGGGGAGGGAAGAATCACCCCTGGTTGAGGAACCCTGAGATATGGGGATAGAGTTACATAATGGGGTAAAGGATAAGGAAACCAATATTGATGCACCAAGGTTAAGACAAGATTATGGGGGGCCTAGACTACCAGGCTATGGAGTTTGCAAATCTTGTAAACACTGGGAAACTCTGAAGGATTCTAATTAATGAACTAAAATAATGAACACTAAGCTTTAAGAATATGAAATGTGTACCTGTGCACATATGGCACATTAAAGGGATAATAGAACAGGCAAATAGAACAGAGTGCAGGTCAGACAATTCTTATCTAAAAACAGGAACTAAGATAGCAATGAAAATTTTAAAAAAAAAGGTGGAGGATAGGGAAGCATTGAAATAAACATTACAAGGAACAAATGATACAGATATGTCCTACTGTAGAAGTGGAGGACCCTCATTACTGAAAATCAAAATTGTATATTACAGAAAAGCCTGGAATTCTATTCTAGATATGTCTGCACTTCCTAGGTCATGTGAAACGTTAACTACCTATGCCTCTCAAGGATTTTTACCTCTCATATATAAAGTTATGAGATCTATTGAAAAATATTTTGAAGATTTTTCCAACTTCAAAATCATGTGACATACCAGTAGTTCCACAGTTGGGATTTGGAGCAGTACATCTAATGCACTAATTTTAAAAATCAGGGCCAATTATCATTTCATGAAGATAAAATTATTTTTCATTTCCCTAAGGCTTGAGATCACATACAGAAGTCTCATAATTTGATAGAGAATCCACTGAGCAGAATTAGGCATGCTGGCAGTAACATAGTACAATGTGTATACAATTGTGTAATAGTCTGCTCAGCCTGCTTATAATAAAATACCACAGGTTGGGTAGCTTACTAAATGGAAATTTATTTTCTCACAGTTCTAGAGACTAGAAGTCCAAGATCAAAGTTCAGGCCCATTTAGTTTCTTGAGAAACCTCTTTTCCTGGCTTGCCACCTTCTAACTGTGTCCTCACATGGCTTTTACTCAGCAATACGCTAGGAGAGAGCGAGCTCTCTGGTGTTTCTCTTATAAGGTCACTAATCCTATTGAGTCAAGGTCCCATCCTATAACCTCATTTAACCTTAATTACTTTCTTAGAGACCCAATTTCTAAATAAAACCACATTGGGGATTTAGGAATCTTAATGACATGAAGTCATTGACAGTTTCTATTATTGGATCAAGGGCTTAAGATCCTCCATGATATTACTGAACAAGAAAATCAGGATCTCTATAGATAATATAAAGAGTATAAAAGCATAAAATTCAAACCACATGAAAAATGAACTCAAAATAGTTCAAAGACCTAAATGTAAGAGCTAAAACTACAAAATACTTGAAAAGAATATGTAGACTTACAATCTCTATTGTGTTGAAATAGGCAACTTTTTTTTTTTTTACAATCATGTGTTGTTTAGTGATGTGGAATATGTTCTGAGAAATGTCATTAGGCCATTTTGTTGTTGTTCAAACTAGATGGTATAGCCTACTACACACCTAGGTTGTGTGGTATAGCCAATTGCTCCTAGGCTACAAACATGTACTCATGTAACTGTACTGAATACTGTAGGCAACTGTAACACAATGTAAATATTTGTTTATCTAAATATAACTAAATATAGAAAATGTACAGTAAAAATATGGTACAAAAGATTAAAAATAGTATATCTATATAGGGCACTTACTATGGACTGAGTTTGCAGGACTGGCAGTTGCTTTAGATGAATCAGTGAGTGAGTGGTAAGTGAATGTCAAGGTCTAGGACATCACTGTACACTGTTGTAGACTTTATAAACGTTGTACACTTAGGCTGCCGAAATTTATTTTAAAAATATGTTTTTTTCTTCAATAATAAATTAACCTTAGCTTATGGTAAAAATTTTACTTTATAAACTTTTAAGTTGACTTTCTTGTATGATATAACTTCAAACACAAAAACACTATATAGCTACACAAAAATATTTTCTTTATATCCTTATTTTGTAAGCTTTTTATTTTTATTTTTTAAAAATTGTTTTTAAAACATTTTTGTTAAAAATTAAGAAACAAACACACACATTAGCTTAGGCCTACACAAACTCAAATCATCAAGTCACTGTCTCCCACTTCAACATCTTGTGTCATTGAAAAGTCTTTAGAGGTATTAACATGCATGAAGCTCTTATCTCCTATGATAATATTCTTCTGGAGGACCTGCCTGGCTCTTCTTGAGGAAGTGTTAGTCTTTTCAGAATATGTCCATAGTAGTTTGCTTGGTTTGTTTCTTTTTTTCATTGTAGATTTTCTTGTAAGCAGATAACACACTATGAACATTCCTTCTATTAATGAAAACCTTACAGTGCTGGGAGTCCATATTTTCAGACTTTTAAAAGAGCTTGTTGAGGTCTGCAAAATTTCTGCTAAACCTTGCACTATAAATTTTCTTTTTCTTCTCCTGCAGTTTTTTTTTCCTCTGGCCTCTTCTTCAGCTACAAGTTCCTGCTCCACTTCTGACACTTTCACATTAGTCAATTTCTCAGGAACCAGCTCATAATATTAAATAAGGGGAACAAATCAGCATTCGAGCAGATGCTGAATAACTAAATGAAGTCTCACTGACTACTGGAGTAAGCACACTAGTGTAATTTTCATTTGTAAATAACTTTATGGTGTAGATGTTCAGAATCACTCACAAATAGTATAAACTATACATGCTGAAAACACATACGCATGCACAGTTTCTACTATGTACCACAATAAAACTTTTGAGTATGTATTAATGACCCCATTTCCTGGTAGTAGGTATTAAGTGTGGTTAATAACTACTCTGGAAAGAAAATGGTATTAAGTGTGGTTAATAACTACTCTGGAAAGGAAAAATTATTCCCAAGGCTACATCTGTTCCAGAGTCCCCTAGGTGTCCCATGAGCATGTCCCGCTGGAAATAATGTCCTCATATGATTCCTATTCCTTCTTCAACACTCTGGTTCATCAATAAGTGTTGAATTATGAAGAGAAAGTATTATGCCCTCAAATTAAATGTATTAAATTCTGGTTTGGGGTCCAACAGATAGAATTGATATATTTAATATATCTTTTGCAAATTAAGTGTACCTGAGGTCACATTTGATTTCTTTTTTAAGTATGACAAATAAATAAAAAACTAAATATAAGTTTCTTTCAAATCCAAACCAATTTTTTTATTATATTGTATTTATAGTTTATTAAATGCTAAGAAAACCACCTGCCAAGTGTCATTGTATAATCCTATATATATGAGAAATGAAAGGCAGTTCTTTATATAAAAATCAACAAAAATTTTTAATATAAAAATAATTTAAAAATGACTAAAGCTCTATTATCCTATTTGGCATGCCAGTTGCTTTTTGTTTTTTATAACTAAAACATGGAGAAATATGCATTTTAAGGCAAATACTGTTTTGATTTTATAAATGTGTTATTTCAACACATATATTATTATTTTGTGCTCCTTCAAAGAACTAGAAAAAAATGTTGTCTAGCATTACAAACATAAATCTAGTATAAATATATGGTAAATTTACATTTTTGGATCCAAGCAAAATTTTGCAATGGTGCTTTTCTCTGGCCTTGGATGCAAACAATACTTAAGTTTTATACTGAGAAATACTTTTTTTGTTTTTTGCAGTTCCTTACACAATAAGTCTAGCTGTTATACATTTTCTCTAAATTCGTATTATCTTTTAATAAAGTTCACATTTAATAAATGACTTGAATCTATACATATTTGGGGATAGTCAGAGAACTTCAGCTTAAATTTGTCCTGCCTTATTCATCCATCCATCCATCCATCCATCCATCCATCCATCCATCCATCCATCCATCCATCCATCCATTCATCCTTATCTCCGATATTTACTTAGTATTTCCTATGTGCCAGGCACTGTTCTAGCTGCTTGAAGTATTGTCAGAGAAAAAAGAAAGGTCTTGGCCCTGGGAAGCTTTCATTCAAGCTAATGGGAGAAAAAGTTTAAAAATAAGGGAGAGGTCTAAGATGGTGTCAGTATAGGGGGATGCTGAACTCACTCCCTCCCACAAGCACACTGAAATATATACCTATAGATTTAAAATATTTCTACTGAGAGACAACTAAGGACTGATTGAATAATTTATGAGCAACAAGGGAGATTGAATAATTTATGAACAACAAGGTAGAGTGGGAGAGCAGGAGCAGGGAGTGAGAGAGAACATAAATAAAAGGCTGAGAAACTGCAGGGGCTCTCTGATATCTGTAAAAGTTCTGAGATCTGAAGTGCCAGTGAATGCCATTGTTTACAACCCTCTCCAATGGGAAGATAAACAGGAGCTCTATCAAAGTGCTGTGGCTTTCCTGCAAGGTCGCTACTATACACGCTCAACCAAACTGCCAAAAACCCGTTTTGGACCTGAACAAAGGCAACAAGTCAGATCAACAGGGCATTACCACACACACCTGGCCTTTCTGCCCAGAGCAGCTCCAGCCAGTAGACTGGTGCCCCAGATGCCATAAGCGCTACCCATTTCCAACCAACCTGCCAAAACTACCTGGTACACACAGCCTACACAGAGGTTGCTTTCACACAAGTACACTTTTACAAGACTGGGAAGAAAAACTGTTTTGTCTAATTCATATGAAGGACCATAAAAGTCAAACAAAATGAAAGGATAGAGAAATATTCCTTAAAGGAAGGAACAAGAAAAATCCCAAGGAAAAAAGCCTAATAAAATTGAGATAATTTACCTGATAAGTTACTTTAAAAATGGTTATAAAAATGCTTACCAACCTTGAGAGCAGAATAGAGTAAACTTAGGAGTTCAATGAAGAATAAGAAAATATAATAAAGGACAAAGCAGAACTGAAGAATATAGTAACTGATATGAAAACTATAGTAGAAGAAATCATTATCAGATTAGCTATTATAGAAGAACAGATCAGCAACGTGAAAGACAGACTAGTGGAAATCAACCAATTAGAAGAGCATAAAGAAAAAAAATTTAAATTAAATTAAATTAAAAAATTAAAAAATTTAATTTAAGGGACTTCTGGGACAACATCAAGCATGAAAACATTTGCATTATAGTGATCTCAGAAGAAGAAGAAAAAAAGTGCAGAAAGTTTGAAGAAATAATGGCTGAAAACTTTTTAAACATGAGAAAGGAAACGGACATCCAGTTCAGGGAAGTGGAGAGAGTTCCAAACAAAATGAGCCCAAAGAGACATATTGAATGAGCACACCAACACACGTTGTAATTAAAATGGTAAAATATTAAGAGACAATCTTGAAGGTAGCAGTAGGGAAAAAAAAATCAATTATATACAAGGGAAACACCAATAAGGTTATCAGCTGATTTCTTAGCAGAAACTTTATTGGCCATAGAGAGTAGCAGGACATCTTCAAAGTATTAAAATAAAGGAACTTACAACCTGGAATAACTTATCCAGCAAGGTTATCATTCAGAATTGAAGGAGAGATTTTCCCAGACAAGCAACAACTTATGGAGTTCAATGAGCACTAAACCTGCTATCCAAGAAATGTTAAAAAATCTTCTCTAAGCAGAAAAGGTCATAACCAGAAATAAGAAAATATGAGAAAGAAAAAATACCTTATAGGTAAAGGCAAATATTTAATAACACAGTGAATCAGTTATTTAAAAAGCTATTACTGAAGGTAACTAACAAACTATGAGATCAAAAGATGAGAGAACCACAAAACCCCCCAAAAACAATTAAAAGGAATATGTATACATTTGTCAATAATTCCTTTAAATGTAAATGGATTAATGCTATAATAAAAAGACACAAGGTAGCTGAATGGATTTAAAAACATGATCCATCAATATGCTGATTACATAATGCTACTGTAAACTTGGAAATGCAGATATTTTTTCAAGTCAGTGTTTTTGTTTTACTTGGGTAGATTCCCAGAAAAGAAATTGCTGGATCATATGGTGGTAGCTCTTTTAACTTTTTGAGCAATTACTGCATTGTTACTTGAATTAGAGGACAGAGGCACAATCAATCCACAGTAGATTACTTTAGTTTCTCTATTAAGAGTAGATAGGCGTGGCAAGTATAGACCTATGAAGATAAATAATAAGGATGTTACATTATTTTCTCTTTTTTATGGTATGAGATTATGTTGGTTCCACCAAGTTAATGAAGGTAGAGGTGTATGAACTGCTCCAAACCTGAATATATTTCAGTGAAGAAACCAGTAGAATTTCTTGGCAGTTTCTTTGATAAAGTATGATTCCCAGAGAATAAATTAGAGCAACTGGAAGAACAGAGTTAAAATTTATGAAAGAAAGGATGCTGTAGGACAAACAGATTTGGGAAAGGGAGGTGGAACAGGTAAAGCTGTAGTTTGCTTTTGATATTGAGGTTCCATTAAATACTTAACTGAAAATGTCACATAGGCAGCTGGGTTTATGAGTCTGAATATCACAAGAGAGGTCAGGGGTATGGATATGAATTTAGGATTTAATTTATAAGATGGTTCACAGAGACACAGAACTAGATGATGAGTATAGATAAAAATTGTAGAGGGCCATGGATTGACATCTGGAGAATTAATGTTCTACATTAGAATATTATGGGCAAGAGAAAGAATTAATAAAGCAGATTGAGAAGAACCAATGAGGTAAGAGAAAAATTAATAAATATGACATTTGAAGCTTAGCAGTCTATCAAAAAAGAGGGAGTTGCCACGTGTCATATGCTGCTTATAGGTCAACTGTGATGAGGAATATAAATAGACCATTTGGTTTCACGTTGAAGTTATAGATGACTTCAAGAAGAGCACTTCTAAGAAATAACTCCGTTGAAGTAACTGAGGACTCTGATGAAGACTTTATACAACCCTACAGAAAATGCTTAACGCCAGGTGAGAGACCAGTACATATAAAGTAAAATGACATGAACTTAAATCAATTGTTTAAAAAAAAGAAAGAATAGAAAATACACTTTTTTTTAAATGTTGCTGGAATATCCTGCCTACAGTGGCACTTTCTTGAAGTGTCACTGTATTAGATTAGCTTTTAGATAGTATTAGATTGAAATTATGGACAGAGAAATATTCCTGTTAAGGGGAAGAAAACTCTATTTACAACTTTAAAAGTTAAAATAAAAAAACAAAAATTAAACAAAAAACAAAGGAAATGACTCTGTGAACCTCTTCCTGCTGTCTTTATCTCCTACCTATCCATCTTCAATTCTTCTTCCAATTATGATTACCAGTTATTAATTTTTCCTTGTGTTTCAAATTACAAAAGGAGTACATGCTAATTGAATCAGTAAGACAATAATTTCAACACCATTCCACATAATTTCAAACCACTCTACACAATTTATGTAAAAAAATATAAATTATATTAAAGTCAGAGGGTTTTTTTGCATTGACAAAAAATTGTCCTAATTACTGTGATAGAGAAATATAGATTTGATTCATTATTTTAAATAGTTTCATTTACAATGACTACTAGGCCTGAAACATAATTGGATCAATCTTTTCTAAACAGATATTTAGTTATGTCCATTTTTTGTCTATACATGATATCGCAACAACATTCTTGTTCAGATATCTCAGTATACTGTTGTTTTTGTTTCAGTAGGATAGTTTCTCAAAAGTAGCATTCAGAGTAAAAAAATGTGTATTTTAAAATTTAATGAATATTGTTACACTCCCACTAGCAATTAATAAAACTTTACCTTGTATTCGTTAACATTGGATAGTGTGAGTTTTTTGTTTTGCTTTTTTAGTGTTTTCTAATCTGAAAGATATATTAATTGTTGCTGAAATTTAAATTTCCTTGAAGAACAATCAGGGCAAGCACCATACAATAAGTTAATAGCTTTTTGGTTTTGCTCCTCTGTGAATTACCTGTTCTTTCCTTTTGTCCATTTAATCATTTTATTCAGAAAATTTTTTTTTCTATTTTTTAAAATAATTTCTTTTGTCGCTTTCATATATATAGTTATATCTTCTTAGTCCTATAACTGTATAATTTTGCTTCTTCTTTTTTCCTTAATCAGGCTTTCCTGGTGTTGATGTTAGTTGTTTCTAAGAAAGAGTTCTTTCTTTAATTTAGGATGTATTTGGTTGTCACACTGGGATGGTATTATGCTTGGGAATAAAACAGATGTAGTTAAGGAAGTAATGTTTCTTTAATGGCAAAAGAAATGGAAACTTAGAAAGATAATTACTTAAATAGGAGACAACAGAGCATGATCACACACAGAGGTAAAAGCTTATCAGTGTTTTCAAAGTTCCCCCATAGAGGCATATGTCTGCTCATGAGGAAGGAAATATCCTGAAAGAGAGGTTTTCTTTGCCACACTGAAAAAAGTTTTTCTATCCTAGCTTTCTGACCTTCAGCTCAGCATACCAAACTCTTCTAGAGAGTGGAGACTTGCTACATGGCTTCTTGGAAATCAGATACAACTCAGGTGTCAACACATTTCTGAGTTGTCTTGATTACAAGACTAGGCCAAGAATTTCCATTTTCACAGGACCCTATATTGTTTATTTCATTTTTTTTCCTTCCTTTCAACCCTGATTTTTACTTCTCCTTCCTTTCCTTTGGTTTAGGCAACCAAAAAAAAAAAAAATGTTGAATGTTTGTAATAATGATAGGTACCTTTCCCCTACGTCTATTTGCTAACTTTTTTTTCCTATTAAATAATCAGTGAAACAATGCTTCCAAAGGTTTAGCATGGTCAGTACTTACCAGTATTTTCTGCAGGTAGGTATGGCCTTATGACTAAGTCCTTGTCAAAGAAATGTGAGTAATGTGTGCACCTTTCACAGAATTTACTTAAAAGCATGTTTGCCCTTTGTTCTTCTCTACCTTTGTCCTTTTCTACCTTCCTGTATGCTGAAATACATATCTGGTACTGGTCAGCCAACTTTGACCATGATGCTAAAGATAACCTAGTCAACACTACAGAATGGCAAAGCATACATATAGAAATATTGGTGGCTGTAACAGAAATGTATTTTTGACTCCATACTGCCCATATACCTCCATACAATAAAATAAAATGTAAGAAAAAAAGAAAACACTTCTCTCTTGTTTTGAGCAGCTATATTTTTGAGTCTTTTCAAAATATCATAATAGTCTAGCCAAAGGACTGGCATACTTTCTGTATAAAGCCAGATAGTAAATATTTTCAGCTTTGTACGCCATATAGTTTCTGTTGTAACTACATTCTTCACCCCAATTCAGCCCTGTTAGTGGGAGAGAAGAGATAGATAACGTATAAATAGATGTGCATTTCTACGTTCCAATAAAACTCTATGTTTAAAACAAGTAGCTGGTAATTTTTGACTCATGGGTAGAGACGGATGTCTCCTGATCCAAACTATAACATAACTAATACAATCTCTTAATTATACATAAATAGTTAAAAAATATTTTTGTATGTGAATATACATGTTTTCAATTTCATAAACTATATTGTGCTAAAGATATCATTTAAACATTGTTTAATAGTGCATGTTTAATATTGATAACATAATTTGTATATGCTATTAACTTCTGATTGCTACCTAGATTTTCACTGCAGTAATCAATTAAGAGACAATTAATATGCTAATATATTGAGTCTCCTGATATATGAAAATGATATATATCTCTCTATTTGCTTAAGTCCTATTTAGTTTATCTCAGAAATATCTTATAGTTTTTGGTGACTCAAAGTTGTATATATGTTATTAAATTTGTGTCCTAGTAATTTGTATGTGCGGATGTTATTGTAAGTGGTATTTTTTAATTTAAATTTTTTTTCTTAAAGCTTAGTTATAGAAAGCACTAGAATTCACATATTAACCATATATAATGCAACCTCACTAAATTTGTTTAGTTGTGATAGCTTTTTTGTGGGTTTCTCAGTATTTTCTATAGAGATAATTATATTGACAGAAAAAATTTTACTCTTTTATTTAGAGTCTTTACACATCATTTCTTTTTTCTTGCCTTATTCCACATCCAAGAACTTTCAGTATGAGTACAAATGGTGAGTGTGGACATTCCTATTTTGTCCCTGAATAAAGTGGAAAAGCATTCAGTCCTTTATCATTAACTATGATGTTAATTGAAAGTGTCATTTAAGATTACTTTAATCAGATTGAGGAAATTACCTTCTAGTCCAGTTGTGCTCAAAGTTTTTATTTTAAATGAATAATGAATTTTGTCAAATGCTTTTTCTGTAACCATTTTGATAAGTACATGGTTTTTCTGTACTATGTTGCTAATATGGTGAATTACATTGATTTTTAAAATAATGTTTTTATTGAGATATAACTAAAAAAAACAAAACTCACCATTTTAAAGTGTATATTAGTGGTTTTTAGTATATTCCCAAAGTTGTATAATTACCACAGCTATTGAATTCCAGAACATTTAATGATCCAGTAAAGAAATTCTGTACCAATTAACAGCCACTCCCAATTCCCTACTGTACCAGCACCTGGCAACAAGGAATTTGCTTTCTAACTCTACAGATTTGCTTATTTTTTTACATTTCATATAGATAGAATCCTATAATGTATGGTATTTTGTGTCTGGCTTAAAGTACTGAGCATAATGTTAAAAGATTTGTCCTCTATATAGTACACTTTAGTACTTTATTCCTTTTTGTGGGTGAATAAAACTCTATTGTATGTTTATGCCATTTTTGTCCATCTGTGTGTCAGTGAGTTTATTTCACTTTTTGGTTATAATACTACCATGAACATTTATATGCAAGTTTTTTGTAAGAACATATGCTTTCATTTCTCCTACTTTCTTGTCTGTTGTATCACTTAATGCTTTCACCAGTTAATTACATCTTATCAACAGTCAATTGTGGCTCTCCAAAAATCAGTTTTTGCCAGTTATACAACAATCACTCAATTTAATTAAATGTTAAGTCAACAAATATAAATGAATGCAACCAAAGAGTTTGTTTTCTTGACATCTAAGCTGAATACTTCGGAAAGGTTTGATAAAAACTGGTTAATGAAAAAATGCAATCAAATTAGGTGTAGACTAGACAATGCAAAAGATTAAAAGGAGCTACACAAAATTGCAAGAGGATTCCAAACTCAATTTACTTTGGAAGTTTCTAAACATTCCCTACCACTTTAAAGTAGAAATCATTGTTATTTTATGGGTATACTTACAAAAGCAAAACAAATCAACGCCCGAAAATCAAAACAGAACGCTACTCAGTGAACCCATTCATAAAAAAAAAAACCTTTGAGACTATACAAAGATTAATAAATGAATAAGCAGATGTGTTTATATTAACACAAAATGTTGAGTTATCTTTTTAAAGATTCTCAATATTTAATTAATCCTTTAAATTAGTCAATTAACTTATGTATATAAGAAAACTATCCAGCAGTTTATACCATTACACTGTTCTTTTATCTTAGAGAAGGCACATATTTTGTAATTTTTCTTTTTTATTTTCTGGATGTCAATCTCCCATAAAAAATGGTGAAACTGGAATAATTTAATAATAGAAAATGAAATAATAGAAAGAAAGATAACTTGAACAAAAATGAGGTTGGATATATTCAAGTCATAAGTTGCTAAATTTTTAAGGCATAATGAATGGAGCAATACATAGCAGTATTATTAAAGTCTATACTTAAATTGGATTTCCTTAGCTTTTGCTTAATGCCCTTTTTCTGTTCTAGGATCCAATCCAGGATACATAATATTTAGCTGTTATGTCTCATTAGGTCATGACAGTTTCTCAAATCTCATTGTCTTTGATGACTTTAATAGTTTGAGAATTATTGGTCAGATATTTTTTTAGATTGACTCTCAAGTGGGATTTGTCTGACACTTTTCTTCATAATTAGATTGGGGTTACCAGCTTTGGTGAGGATGACAGAGCTAAGTACTATTTTCATCACTTCATATCAAAGACTTTTTACTTTTGATGTTACCTTGTCTCACTTGTTGGTTATGTTTGTCTGGTTTCTCCATTGTACAATTGCTCTTTTTTTGCCCCATATGTGCAGTGCTCTTTGAAAGTTATTCCATGTAGCCTAGCTTAAAATGCATAGTTAATTTTCACTTTAAGAAAGAGCATCTTCATAAATTACTTGGAATTCTTCTGCATAAGAGATTTGTCTCTTCTCCCTCTATGTATTTATTATTTATGTCAATATGGATATTTATTTTATATATTGTTATAATCCAATACTATTTTATTTTACTTTTGTGTTTTTTGCTGCAATTATTTAGCTTTGGATATTGGTGCCCTTTCATTTGGCTTTTGTATCCCTTTGGCATACCCCAATCACTGTGGTTTCCTTTGCTCTCCCCACCCTACCTTTTTAAAAAAGTGCTTCCTTACTTTCTGGCACTACAAAATGTTCTAGACTCATTTCATATACTTCTTACCCTAGTTCTAAAATCAGTCATTTCGCCCCCTCACCCCAATAGAGCCCTAGTTTCTTTTATTAGAAAATAGTGTGTTAGAAACTAAGATTCTGGCTCTAAGCATGCCCACTGCTCCTGGGGTATCACTGCTTCTAGACCCTCTCATTTGATAGAGCAAGGAAATATATATGTATATAGTTATTCCTGCATATACATATGTCTACAAATATTTCCACATGTATCCATCCATATCTATAATAAGATGAACATAAGTTCATACTAATGCCACACTTCTAAGCCATTACCACATGAATAATTCCCTTTTCCCCCATGCTTATCTGTAACCTCCCACTTCAACAAGGAGAAACATTTATATACTTAATCAGTATACATGTATAGTGGTTTCAGAATTGTTAACCTGTATCATGAAAAATAACTTTATCAATTAGAGTACAACACATATGTACAGTTTATTTTGCCTATAGTCTTATAGTCTTCATTCATCTCCAAAGTCATCACCGTTCCCATATCCCTTTTTAGAGAGGTTGTTACATAAATTTCTATTATAGTTAGATCATTTTTTATAATTTGCATTCCATTCTGGGATTCCCCAACCTCTTAAATGACTTTTTAATTTGCATAAATTAAAATTCACTCAGTGTTGTGAAGTTCTACAGATCTTGAAAAATGCATAGTGTCATGAATCCATTATTTCAGTATCATACATAATTGTTTCATTACCCTAAAATTTTCTATTTTTATTTATTAAGTCTCCCTGCCCCCCCCCAAAAAAAAACCTTCTGGTAAACATTGGTCTGTTTATAATTTTGCCTTTTCAAATATGTCATATAATCATACATTATATAGTCATTTCAGAGTGCTTACTTTTACTTTGTAATATATATTTAAGGTACATCACATCTTTGTGTAGATTTCACACAAATTTTTATATAAATAGCACAATAAATGTTTTCTCCATTTTTCCAGTAAAAAAAAATTATATTAGCGAGAATTCCTTGTCAATAGAAACAACTTCATTTTTTAAACTATGAAAATCTACTTTATTTAAACATCAAAATATTGATGGTTATTAATCATTTCTAATTTTCTGCTATTACAAATAAGTCTTCACAGAATTGCTGTATAACTTTGAATTTATATGTTATTTAATTATTCCATGAAGAATGAATCACTTGGTTGGAGGTATTGCATGTTCTTAACTTTATTTAAATTTTTATTTTCAAATAATTATGGTTACAGAGGGCTTCAATGATTTAGAGTTCCCACGTAACTTACTCTAGCTTTCTTAATATTAACATCTTCCATTAACTATGGTTATATAGCTAATATTTTACTTATAATATATTTTGCCTTTCAAAGGAAACTGCACCAGTTTATACTATTTCCAATTCTTATACAAGCAAAACTCTTCTACACATTTATTAAGAGTGTATGTCACTCTTAAAATATGTCAACCTGATATGTACATTTTTCTTTTTGCTTAAATAGCATTTTACTGATTTTAGTAAAGATGAGTATTTTTAAAAAATTGTAGCCAATGTTTATAATGCTTTGATGATTCTTCTTTTCAATTTCTTTGACCATTTGTGTCATATATTTCTCATCAGGTTTTCTTAGCCTCTCTCACTTCCAATGTGCTCAACTTTCAACCACTTCAACAACAAACAAATCTGTGCATCCTTCCCTGGCTCTGTTGCTCAAGGCTTCTGGTTCCTCCTATCATATTTGGACTTGGCTAAGACACCATGCACAGAGACAGGGACTGACTTTTCAAACAGGTCAACACTTGACTAGAAGGGCAAGGAGCTAACTTCCCATTGGAGAAATCTTGAAAAATGGGAGAAAAACAACAAAATGGAGCAGTTAGATACATTCCCTTTCCATTTCTTAGTCAGATGGACATGGATTTTTAATTGCCTATTCTTGACTATTTCTCTCTCCTCCATGCCTCATTTCTTCCCCCACCCATCAATCTTTCTGCCCTGAGATTGCATCTTACAATAAAGCATCAATGGCAAAGCCTGACTGACCACAGGCTCTGTTATCTAGTGGAATCTGGGTTAAGAGACAGACCATTTTCCTCTTGGGCAGTGTTTTTCTTTATCAATTTGCAAAATACCATCATATATTATGGTAATTAATTTCTTTCAGTTATGTGCCAAATATATTTTCAGTGTATGTTTGTCTGTGAAGTTTAGTATATAGTACCTCTCACTGTCTAAAAGATAATATTTTATGTATTTTGTTCCATCATTATTTCTCTTTCTGACTTCTGGAGATTCCTATGTTGCTAGGAAAGCAACATAAGAACTGCTTTCCCACCCCAAGATTATTTAAAAATTACTACTAAAGTGTAATATTTAACTATTTTCCTTAATTATTTTAAAATGTATTTTTATGATGGGAGGAAGAAAGATTTTGACTTCAAAGGTGAACTTCTAATTTACTTTATTATCAATTCTTTTTGTTTAGCACTATAAAGTCTCTGGAACACATGTGGGAAAAAATTGTGAAAGAATCTATACTCAAATTATCAAAAAATAATTACTTTTTCTTTAATTCCAACATGACAGACCTGAGAGCTTAACCCAGACACATGCAATACTAAGAACTATCTATAAATCTTACTGTTTTTCTTACTTTTGTATTCAACATGTTTTTGAGCTCAACTAATATATGTGTAAACCTAGTTCATTACTTTTTAAACAATCCAGAGACAATAAGTATTTTTTAAATTATATAAATTATATACGTAATATGTATAAATTATATATAATTTTTTACATTTCTACTCTTCCAGTATTAGATTTTTTGTGTTACTATCCTATAGACTTCACTAATTCCCTGTGGTTTTCATCCCCTTATAATTCTCTCCTGGGATGGCATTCTTAGCATGGTTAGTTTTCTTTCTCTAGAGATATCACTTCGCAAACTAAGAATCACATCTGAACAGATGTACCTTGAAGGATGTGCACATGAAAAAGATAGAAGCATGCACAATCCATAATACCATTCTCAAAGACCTCTGTTCCCAGGAATCATTTTTAAATCAACTTTTAATTTTTTTATATAACTGAGCACTGAATTTTCAATATAGATTCTTAAATCCTTTGCCCTAGTATTGTTCATTTCTAGTACTTTCAATTATACAGCCAGAATAAGCCTTAAACCACCAAATTAACTGTATTTTATTATTTGTTTTTTGTTAGGAGACTAATTATTTTTTTTGTTTTATCCATCTCCTTCCCTGATATTTCATTGTTGCATTTCAGTAGCTTGCCACTGCAAATAACTAATAGTGATTTTTCAAAATTGTGTTAATGACAGCCACCTAGCCTTAAAAAAAAAAAAGCATATTTTTTTCAGTTCATTGTGCTTAAGATCAGGCAGTGGGAGTCATTACTGGCTGCTATCCCATATCCACCTATTACAGGCATCTAGTTTTAAATGCAGGTACACTACAATTGTATTACCTAGCAGCTGGCACATTTTGGAGAATATGAGGCACTCAGCTATACTCTGTACCCCCAAAATTTGACAATTGTGTGATAAAAATGAAATCATGGACTCAGATCACTGAAAAGAATGTGTTCTAATATAAAATGCATTTTAAAATAAAAAAAATGTGCACTTCTAACTTTAGAATCTACAAGGCGATATTCTCCATTTAAAGGGACATGAAGATATAAAAATCTTATCTTTTCATTTTCTCACTTAAGCATCAGAATAGAAGAACAGAAGATAAGGCATATACATAATCAACAAGTACTTCAGTTCCTTAACCAGTTTCCATAGAAACCTTACTGTATAAAACTAAGAAAAAAGGCATTCTAAAAATTCAAGATTTATCTTGGCCTTGGACATTGACACTTTCAGTAAAGTTCCTTCAACACATTGTGTAAAGCAACCAAATACATATACTAGGCAGAATTTTAACGTTACACACAAAGACTTTTATGTTGTTTAATGCAAGACAGTGGATAGCATCATAACAAAGAAAATTCTTTTAAAACATCGGCTTAAAAAATTATGAACCCTGGATTATTGACTGAAATGATCTAGTCCATAAATTAACAGTATAAAGGGGATTTACTTAGGCTGGGTCTGTCCTTTCTGGTCCTCAGATAAAATGTCTTTCATGCGATTCCCCTGAAATTTCTTTGCTGACTCTGAGACACTGAAGATGAATGATTTGTCTTGGTTGTCCCAACAGAGTCAATAGCAGCCTTAAAAGCCTTCAGAATGGATGCTCTGGGATTCGAATCCTTCAAAATAAAGATGCACTTTGCATTGTTGAGTCCTTGTGGTTTTAAAAGAGGAAAGGTAATGCTGTGACACTTGGCATTTAATTCTCAGATTTCAGAGCTCTGATGTGCACACATAAATACATGTGATTCCTCTGTGATGGCAATGGCTTTAGTTCTACAGCATAATGTGTCTGAGGTCAGTTTCTTCACATGATATTTTCCTACTATGTGTGTTTCAGCAAATGATATTCTAAATGATTTCTGGCCTCTTAGTTCAGACCCTGGAAAACATCTGAAGTTTTTAATTGGCATTATCTTTATAAAATCATATGATTTAATTTTTTATTAAAAATAATTGAGGCAACATTAATAAAATCAAATAACTTTCAAGTGTATAATTCAAAGGTATGTCATATATATTGCACTATGTCTTCACCACTCGAGGTTAGATCTCCTTCTGTTACCAAATATTTGAACCCTTTTATCCCAATCTAGCTTCCCTCTACCCCTTCTGGTGATTTGATTTTTAAAAAAATTCCCAACAGGTTCTCATTACTAATTATAGATTTGCTATTATATTCCTATTTGAATTTATTCTTAATATTTATTTGATCTATCTAAATACAATGTAATTGAACACATTTATTACCAGTCTCTGGGGAGGGAGATGCGGGTAAGGTAGGATCTTGGACATTTATATGTATGGTACCAGAGGAAAAAAAAAAACAAACATAATTTATACCAGGAATGTCAAGAGATACTTCTAGGAACTTTTATTTTGGAGTACAAATATTTCTGGGGGAAGAGGAATGATCTACTTTAAAAATTGAGGAGCAAATATTTTTGGCAGAAGGAATCTCAGGTGTTAGAGAATAAAGGTGTTAAAAAGATTGGCAGATGGAAGGGAACCAGAACAATTGTCAATTGAATATGCTATACATATGAGAGCACAGGGAAATGAAAGTAAAAATATGGTAGTAATAAAAACTGTGGGACATTGTTGTAAAATTTTATGCAAATGTTTTAAAATTATCTTTGCATATAAGATAGTTTGTATTAGGAGTATGTAATAGAAAGTATGGAAGCACAAGGTTAGAGACATGGAGGCCATTTGAGTCTATTTTAATAATTTATATAATAATTGATAACCTCAGTAAATATAATAGAAGCAGGAACAAGAAGAGAACAGGATCTCTTGGGTGCATTAAGTGGACTGTAGATTGTTTCTATAGGATATGTGTAGCTATTTGTTTTGAAACAATTTTAGACTTCCACCAGAGTTGCAAAGATAGAACATGAAGTTCTCAAATACCTTTCAACCAATTTATATATGTTAATATTTTATACAACTTGATACCTTTTCTTTTTTAATCTAGAATACATATTCAGTTGTCATATCTCCTTAGTCATTTCCATTCTGTGATAGTTCTTCAGTCCTTCTTTATCTTGAATAATAACACTTTTGAAGACTATTGATCATATACTTTGAAAAACATCACTCAATATAAGTTTGTCTGATGCCTTCTCATGATTAAACTCATGCTGTGGATTTGGCAGAAAACTACTACAGAGATGAAATGTCTTTTCATAGCATCATATCAGGTATACTCGATGTCAATATGTCTTATTATTGATGTTAATCTTGATCACTTTGTTAAGGTGTTGTTTGCAAAATTTCTCCAATGGAAAATTATGGTTTTTTTTCCTTTTAAATTCTATTCATTTGAAATGAGTCACAAGGCTCAATCCTTCCCTATTCATGAGAAAGAATTAAGGCTCATATCTCAGGATATGTGAACATATGTTAAAAAATAAACAAACAAATAAATAAATAGGTGATAATTTGAGGCTTTGAAAGTTTTACCTACTAATTATAGTAGAAATACTATTCATCTAACCAGTAATAATTATTATCATTATTCTAAAAATTATTTTCTATTTTATTTTCCTTCTACATTTATCAATTGGAATATGTTATAAGAAAAAGCTATCTTGTCTTTTGTTATTTAATCACTTATTTACACCAAAAATAACTCAGTTGTATTTCATTATTGAGGTTATAATCATACTATGTTATTTATATGTTTCACAAATTATTACAGCTTTGGCTATTTAAGCTCTTTCAAGTTGACTACTGTGTTCTTTTGGCAAGCCCCCAATCCCTTTGTCATTTTTTAAGTACTATCGTATCACCAAAAGTCATTCAATGCTCATTCTTTATTTTACCTGCTCTTGTTTTATAATTGACCAAAGAGCTTTGGCTACTTTTATTTCAAAAAGGTATTTAGAAACCAATATCTGAGTACTAAGTGTGCTTGTTGCTATTGTACTATCCCTTCAAGGACAGAGTTGGTAGATGTATGTTTGTATGTTAACACATACATACATACATATATAGTTGTACCTATCTGGGAGTGATAGCAAGAGGACCCCTTGGTTTCTAGACTTATGCATTCTTCTTTTGGGGGGCATAATGCCATATAAGTGGCATAAAGATAATGCATCATGAAGGATGGCACTCCATCCTTGTGAAGTATTATTTCTGAGCTGGCACTACATATGTGCCTTCAGCGGGGCATTACTATACTGTATTAAACCATAATCCTGATTGCCTACTCTTGTACATCCTTTGCTATAAACTGGCCTGACATGATGTTAAACGGAATTCCATGCCAGTAGTCAAACAATTGGTAAGTTCTCAGATATTGGTGCTAGCCAAGGCCCTTGATGCTGGAATAAAAATCTACACCCAGAATATATATATATATATATATATAT